>PVJA010038442.1:0-19765 GCA_004027025.1 Myocastor coypus
AACATAAAAATTAAGGCAGGACAATTCAACACACAAAACTTAGTTTCCATATGTTTTATTATGATATTGTCCCCCAATTACTTTTAAAAATAAGCTCTCTAAAGCTAGTATCCTCAAGTTCTTCCTTTTCCATGCTTTCAGACTGAGGGCTACTATCTACCTGCATTACTAACTAGTGCCAGATCATAGAAAACTAAAGAAAAGTCTCTTTGTCCCAGAATCTAATGCCATAATTCAAGATGGGCAATAATTTATTTGCTTGTCCTAATCTCCTATTCCTTCCCATGAAAGCTATAGTAAGGCTTTGTCTATAGTTTTTCTGTCTGGTTCTGCTTCATGAAGAACCCAGTGCTTCTCAATGTGTCCTCCTGTGTAATAGTATGTCTTCCTTCTTGGGAACTGTGAGTAACAAACTATCTCTCAATTATCACTATTTTCTAATCTGTTTGCATTCTTAGACCTCAAAGTTGCAAGTGGTATCCTGTACCTTAAAACACAAGTCTAGATGTAGGTTACCACATATGTTGGCAATCTCAGGTGTCTGTCTTAGTGGCATTATGTTATGGAGCTCCTTCTAAGGCACATTGTTTCTCTTCCAGTCTCAGAGAAAAGCAATGGTGAGCACATCTTTTGAGTTTTCAACTGACCTTTGAGGTAGTTAAATGTAACAGTGTTACTATCACCATTGCTAGGCTCCTGTATCTGTGCAAGATTTAGACTGCCTCTAGCATGTGTTATCTTCAGAATTGTCTCCCTCATTTCAGCAGTTTCTTCTGTGTCATTCCAGGAGACTGCTCAGATAACTGCACCTGAAGCTGTCCATGTGCTGCCCCAGAGCCCAGAGGGATTCTCCTAGCTCTTTGGGTTTGGCTGCATTTAGTGTTGTAAGTGCAGAGGAAGAGAGTCACAGACTGGACTTGAAGTTATTTGACTAATGGGGACTTGGAGATATAAACCTAAATCTCAAGTTATTAGTTTTCACTTGCAAACAAATTAAATACTATATTTTTATTTTGAATGCAGACTTAGTAAGCAATGCATAAAGAAATAAAAAGAAATGTATATAAATCGTGAATTAAACTACATTAAACCTCTGCTGGGCACTGGGGACACTGGGAACTTGGGCAGCCCTGGGGACCTTGTGGAAGGATCCACGCTTTTGACGTTGAGTCTTGCTTTTAACATGATGCTGCCTCAGGAAACACCAGTCTTCACTCTTGAGAAATAACTACTGTTAGCATTTTAATCAATTACTTTCTCATTTTTTTACATATCGCATATACTTCATATGGTAATTATATAAACTCTTTTGTAAGCATATTCTTGCACTAAGTAGGAGCATATTTCATGCTGTTAATAGTACTTAAAATGAATATCAAAGCATGTTACTTTTCAGTGTATTTAACAAAGTATAGTCATTTCCTTATTGATGCATAATCATTATTTCCAAATTGTCACTAGTGAAACAATCCTAAGATGGACATCTTTGTATTTTTAACATTATTTTTCAAATTTTGTTTGCAAGTAAGAGAAAGTAATTTGAGATAGCCTAAGGCAAAAGCGGGTAGTAGAAGAATTAAGGAAAATTTATAAAGTTAGCATAATGGCTACCATTTTTATCCTGTCAAAATAAAATTGCTACATAAAACTATATGATCAGATGTTGGCAAAAATATGATGAAAGAGATAACGATAACTCCAGTTAGTCATAATCATTTTTCTAAAAAAATGAAAATAGCAATATCTTAACATAACTTACAAAATAGTAGCATTTAACCAAAATAGTTTTATGATAGGAATCTGTTTTGTGGAATTCAGATGATGGACTCAGATATTTTTGTGTAAAAAATAATTATATATTTATATAAAAATTATATGACTTAATGATAGGAGGTCTGGGTAGTCTTCAACATTTGCTTCCTTCCTTTTTCTATTTCTACTTATATTAGTATATGTTTGTAGTACATAACACACACAGAACATGGAATTGATTCACCATGGGAGTTGGTACATGTAAATAACACATTTTAATTCTTTCTTTCCATTAGAATTGTTCACCATTTTCTTTGGAGCTTTCCAGCATCCTTAAAGTTTTGGCATTACCTTGCCACTTCCCTGTATGTTAATTACTTAAGGATGACACTAGGTAAAATTTGTGTCTGAGATTTTTCCAAGATTGAGGGATACTGAAATGCGAAACATGACACCTGGCATTGTTCATAGCAGCAGAATCATATCAAAAACAATATTCAAAATAGAAAGATTCCTAGGATCCCTATGGTTGCCAAGATCCTACAAAATTCAGTGGACATTCTTCATTATTTCATTCCTTGTTCATATTCTTTTATTTTGATTTATTGGATTATTATTATTTGTTCATATCATTTGCTCATTTAAAATAGTAATTCTGGGCTGCAGAGATAGCTCAGCCACATAAGCACTTGCCTGGCAAGCACAAGTTCTGAGTTCAATCCCTGGTACCACAAAATAAAATAAAACAAAACAAAATAGAATAAAATAAAATGGTAATTCTGCATACAGAGCTGGAAATATAGCTCAGTGGTAGAAGATAGGACAACAGATTTAAATACTAACAATAGCTGTTTGTACTTAGTGAGATAACTAATTTTGCTTATTACTTTAGTCATAATTATCTGTTTGAAAATTTCTGATCACATATTATTATATAATAATGCACGGGTATCCCAAAGGCTCTCTGGCCTTACTTCCTCAAACTTTTATAAGCTTTGGCATTGTTCATTATTTATTTATATGCTTTTCTTTTAAGTCTGCTCTCAGAACAACTGTACTTAATATGTAAGAATGGAGCAAGCAATGTACTTGGGATTTAGGTGTGTACTTCAGGTACCCAACTGGCAGGTGCCACATGTGCCTTCCAAGCCAATGTGGTGATTCTGACAATGGTCACTTATATTCTAATACTCTATTTCCTTAAGTCAATGCTGAAAGTCCTATTTGAGGACAAAAAGTCTTCTTTAACTCCTCATATTTCATTAAGAAGCTATATATTATTGAATTATAGCAGCAACAGCTAACACCAGAATAGGGCTTTAAAGGTAGTTTGTGGAGCCGACCATAGTGTGCAAACTATTATTGTAGTGTGCCACATATGGTTTACAAATGAGAAAATTGGGGCACAGAGGATTAAAGTGACACACTAAATCTTGGGAAATTAGAATGTATAAGAGCTAGGAGTTGAATCTAGTTAGATGGTTCCAGATTCCAGACTTACATTTACTGTGTCAGACGACCTCTTATATTTGGTCATGTAAAAGGTCTTATACTTTTCAGAGAACTAGTATGTTTTGTATAGAGTTCAATTTGTTTATACTAAAAAGTAAAACAGATACTGTTTCTTGTCTTGAAAAAGAAAAATATTCTTGAGAATTTAAAATTGTGAATATTTTATATTGCAAAATCAAATTTTGTGGAGTTTTATTTTTATGTAAAACTAACTATTGAGGCTGGTGAGATAGTTGAGTGGACTAAGCACCTGCCCAGGCTAATGCTACTTTATGCACCAGGGTTAGATCCCTGGTCTAACGTGCCTTGCCAGCCCTGGCCCCAGGATTGCTGAACGGGTGACCGAGTCCAGGAGTGGTGACGCATGCCTGTAATGCCAGCGCTAGGGAGGATAAAAACAGGAGGCTCACTAAGAGTCTCATCTGAGACTGTACAACACACATATGCACACACACACACACACACACACACACACACACACACACACACACACTTCATTACCATGCAAGTCTGCAAAGCAAAAGTCAAGGTTATTGCCGTGAGATTTTTGACAAAGCACTTAAGCATTAAAATAATATTCATTACTTGATACTTATTTCTTCAAGTTGTTGAAGATCCAGATGACATATTTCATAGAATGATTTTATAGTTTATAAAGTCTTATACATTTTATTTATTTATTTATTTATTTATTTGTCTTTTTGAGACAGGGTCTCTCTGTCTCTCTATGCATTTCAGGCTGGCCTTGAGCTCACTTTGTAGCCCAGGCTGGTCTCGAACTCACACGATCCTCCTGCCTCAGCCTCCCGAGTGCTGGGATTACAGACTTGTGCCACCACGCCTGGCTAAAGTCTTATACATTTTAAACTGGCACTATTACTCTTTTGGTGCCATGCTGAGCAGGAAATTCAATATTCTGTTTATTTGTATATTTTAGGGAAGGCCGCGACCATGCCCAGTTTCTATTGCCATCTCAGCATGCCCTGGGGCCAAGACCTGCATGGCAGGCCAGCGATTGAACTCCCAGCCCCTGCACCTTCTTGTAGGCACTTTAGTTCACTGAGCTATCTGGCTAACCCTTCAATATCCTTCTTAATTTGTTTCAAAATGTTATTTTAAGGCAAAGCTACCACTTTTATCATATAATAACACAAAAGTACAAAAATAGTAAGTGACAAGGAGCAAAGGGAATGGAGATTTAATACAGACGTGGAAAATAAAAAATGTGGCTCTTTTTTACACTGCCTATCAGAAACTGAGATGAAAATTTAGTGAATATAGAAGGAAACAAAGATGTCATAAGAAGTTTGTGTGTGTGTGAATGTGTGTACCAGACGTTCTGTGTCCTGACTATATTTTCACAGCCACTGTGGCTTCCATCTGCATACATGATGACAGAAGATTTCACTTAGAGCAAAATGTCTAATGAAACACAAAGCTTTGCTCATGAATAAAATGAGAAACTATTTCTTTTGGCAGCTTTGAATTTTTAAAAGGCTAATAGTATATGTTAATTCCCCATTCTGTTATCTATTGGCATTTTTCAATCTTCAAATTTTCATCTACTGAGCTTTGTAATTGTATGTTGATTAGATCCTCTTAAGTCTTTGTCCTCGTTACCATTCAGCAGCGTTAGTTACTCTTGATAAGTATCTATTCTTTTTTCCTCATTGGGTTCTGTTTTCCCTAAAGGTTCAAGTTGTTTTGTCGCTGGACGTCCTTCCAAACCTATTTTAAAAATTTAAGTGCTTAACCAGGCATGGTAGTGCTTGTTTGTAATCCCAGCATGGTGAGAGTTGAAGAAGGAGGATCACAATTTTGAGGAAAGCCCATACCACTAAGATACCCTAAGTCAACACACAAAAAAATAAGACAAGGCAAGAGATGTAGCTCAAAGGCCCCTGGTTCAATTCAAAATACTAACTGAAAACATTTTTAAAGGAACTCCTTAGTTATGTAAACATACTTCTGCATATTTTCTCTGGGTGATCTCATATAGTTTCCTTGCTTTTATATATATGCAGAGCCCTGGATAACTTCCATGTTTGGCCACTGCCTGTTTCTCCTAGCTTTCTTTATGTTGCTCTGTGTGCTCTGAGGGCATCCTAAACACAACATGCTCCAAACTGAACTCATTTTCAATTTAGCAATTTTCTCTGGTTATTTTTATTTACAGTTGTCCCACACAGTCTAAATTCCAAATCTGAGCATTGCCTCATGTTTTTCTCAGCTTGGCAAACCATATCCTACCAGATCCAAACTTTACTCTCCTTTTAAACATGTTTCAAAGCTCATCTCCAGCCACCAGGTCACTATTTTGGTTTGATTCCTAGTTTCTTATTTAAAGAGTAACAAAGAGCTTCATAAGTGATCCTACTGACTGGGGACTTAGACTTGATTATGTCTCCATCAATTCTGTCATTACAGTGATTTTCCTGAAGCATGCTGTGATTTGTTTCATTTGCTTACTTCAAAAACTTCAATGGGTTTCAAGGTGGATGGAATACATGATCCTCTGACTCACTGTGGAGTTGCTTCCGTCCACTTTGTCGACCCTCTCCTCCCTAGTTTTCCTTCATATGATACATGCATAATGCGTTAATAGTTCTACTTTGCCTTCCCTGAGAGAAGTGCTTGATGGCTATAAATTATTCCCATCTGTGATTTGTATATCAATATTCTTTGTTTGTTCAGTTTATACCCAATCTTCTAGAACTAGGTTATGTGTTATTTACTTGGTGACTTTCTGACCAACCAGCTTGGTTTTGTTGCCAAGACACTGGGAAAGATAGTACTATTGGACAACATAGTGTCATGTCAAATCTTCATTATTTGTTTGCATGCCTCTTCCCCACTCTTCTAGTATCTTATAGTATTTTTAAAGCAATGGAGATTTGAAACCAGAGTATTCACACTGAGTTAGGGCACAATCTTTTTCTTTTTTCTTTTCTGTTAAGATTCTCATTAAGTTGCTAAATAGTCCAGACTTGGCTGAAGCTCATCATTCTCTTGCTTCAGCCTCCCTGAGTGTTGGGATCTCCAGTGTATGACACTACAACTGAGTACATTAGATTTTTGCAAATGTCAAAGTCTCTTCTTTTTTGCACTTTGACTCTGTCTTTTACTACCATTCATAAAAATGTTTTGAGTAAATGATGGTTTAACATGAATAAATGTAAAAGAGAGGCAAGGAATGTGTCATAAGCTATGAAACAAATATTAGTAAATATATTTGTAATATAAGGCATAAAGGCATGGTAGTGCACGCCTGTAATCCCAGCACTTGGGAGGCTGAGGCAGGAGGATCGGTGAGAGTTCGAGACCAGCCTGGGCTACAAAACTGAGCTCAAGGCCAGCCTGAACTGTACAGCGAGACCCTGTCTCAAAAAAAAAAAAAAAAAAAAAAAGGCATAAAGACCTCTACGAAAAGTTGTCAATGTATCTTGCCTAATCTATAACAGTTCCTTTGTTTGCTTGAGAAAATTGTTATATTTTTCTGTTTCAGGAAATGTTTTCAAATCAAATTTATAATATTAAAATTAAAAATTATACAATAAGCATAGCAATATATTATTCTTGCACATACTTATATGTAGTTTGCAATCAATAATTTAGGCTATACTTAAGAACTCAGTGAAGGAGGTTACATTGAACTGATGGAAACCATTCAAATGCTAAATGAAGTAAGGTGTTATTTTAAGCAATTCAAGATATGTTCTGTTTATTCATCAGATTTATTTTTTGTTTTAGCTGCATTTTATTTAAGAGATGATGCACATTTTTGCTGAAAGAAAAATATCCTTACCTGTCTTCTGTATAGCTTGTAGGGATAGCTGGAAAGTAGTAATGATATGCCAAAGGTAGTTTTCATAATTGAGGGCTTTCCTTTCAAAAATCAAACACTTTCAAGGTGATTTGTCATATTTAAAGCATTACTTAAAATGCTTCTTTATTTTTGTCAGTTAACTCCACTTTTTCTTTCTTACTTTTTTTAGCAAGATTATTTTCTGGTTGTTTGACTTTGCACTATTCAGTAGACATCACCCTAGTTACCCTTGCTCTATCAATGAAGCATAGAAGTTTAACAAATGAAGAACCTAAAATTTGATAGGATGCTAACAGATTATTATTTGCAGATATATTAGAAACCTATTCCTAGGATGTAATATGTTGCATAATGAGAATTTTTTTTTGAGAATTGATATCAAATAAACTATTGTAAGAGTTAGCTCTGCCACATACTAAGTTCATGTTATATTTATTAACCTCAGTTTCTTTACACACCAAGTAGACATTTTATAGTGTTGGTTCATAATTTTTTTTTACTAAATGGAATTTTTTGAGACAGTATCTCACTGCATAATTCAGGCTGTTCTTGAACTCACTATGTGGCCCTTATTGGCCTTGAATTTGCAGCAATCTTATTTTTCAGCCTTCTGCTGGCATCATAGGCGTGTGTCAACATGCTAGCTTTCCAATAAACAAATTTTTATGAATCCTTAGCATCACTATAACTCGCATAATAGTAGGACCTGGTACTCAATTATACTTGTCGAATGAGGCAATGACAAAATGAGTGAGAGGAACAATATTGTTACTTTGCTCGTTTGATATTATGTCATGGTTCCAGAATGCAAAATTAAAGAAGCTGCAGACTTTTCACATATTTGATAATATAGAACAAAAAATTCTAATAGATACATGTCAAATAAATAACACCTTTCCAGATGTATTTCAATATTGCTAAAACATTACTTAATTAGTAAATAGCTAATGAAAATTGAAATTTTATTGTTGTTCTTTCTCTGAACTTATTGTTATTCATCAATTGATAGTTTAGAAATCCCTTATGATGTTAAAATTAGTATTACTTAGATTTTATTGAGCTATAAATTCTTTTTCACTAGAAAATAAATGCAATCATTCCTTAGTAGGCAGGGAGGATTAGTTCCAGAACTGCTAAGGATACTATCTATGGATACTTAAATTCTTCAGGTAAAATGGAATGTTATTTGCATATGATACACACATATCTCTCTGCATAATTAAATAACTTCTGGATGACTTACAATGCTCAATATTATGTAAATGTTATACAACTAGTTGTTATACTTTATTGTTTAGGGAATGATGACCAGAAGGAAAGACTATGTATATGTACATCATATACAATCTATAGTTGGTTAAATTCTCAAATGAAGAACCCATGGATTCTGAGGGACAACATTATATGTAGAACAGTTAAAAAAAAAAAAAAGAAAAGAAGAAGGGAAGAAAGAGAGAGAAGGGAGAGGAAAGGGGCATTAAATGATCTAAGATATTTTATGTATATATCATAAGACTACGCATGGTAAGAGTCATTATGTACTACAAACATGTTTAAGAATTTTTAAAAACTTTACAAGTCAATCAATATTTGTAAATTTAAAAAAAGTTATGTTTCATTTTAGAACTAACTTCTTTGTTACCAATACAATCCCTTGGAAGCTTACTTTCAGGGCTTTCTTGATTTACACAGCAGCTGTGAAAGCTCTAAGACTTTATCCACCTTTCAAACTGTTAAGATAATCTGCTGAAGTTCTTAAGATGCTAGAATTCCACGAATTTCCTAGGTTATTCCTGTCCATCAAATAACATGATTTGTGTCTTTTCCTTCAACTCACTCATAGGGCCCAGATATGTATTAACATGGATTGTGTTAAAGAACAGAGATCTTAAATTAGAGCACCTGAAATTTTATAATGGAGAGTCTGCATATTTTTCTTTGTTCTAGAGGAGACATTATCTCTGTGCCTTATTTTAGGGCTATAAGCATACTTTCACTTGATTACAGAGAAAGACAGCCTCTCTATCTTTCAAGGTTATTCATGATATAAATATTTATGGAATTACCTCTAACCAATGGATATCTGTAGCTCTATAAAGTATCTAGAAATATGAGTGACTCTTAGAGATTTGGGTCTTTGTATCTTTTTGAGATAAGCTATTAATTGAGTAATTCTGATATTTGAAAATACTCTATAAAGCAAAGTATTAAGCACTGTATGATGCAGAGTGATGACAAGGCCAACACTCATGTTGTCAGGTGTGAAGATACTTTTACACACAAATGTATTGTGAAACATAGTAGGCTAAATGGTCCATGTAAGGCCACATCACATAGCACATAATATAAGTCTGAATTTGATGTCATGGATGTTATTCTTACCATAAGACAGCATTTATAGCATTTGAAAGTTGGGAATAAATATTTTTGTTTTACTTTTGTATTCTATCATTTTTTATTAACGTCACTGAAAATCAACAATTACATAGCATCTTAAAACTTATAGACATATATTGAAATGTGAAAGATATAAGATGTGGATATAGTGAATTTTAGATAAATAATTCTGAAATGAATACATAACATGACATCAATAATTGATTGCACATTATAAGTAAATAATTTACAAACTTAAATGAATGTAACAATAAAAATTGTTTAAAATAAAAATGAAGAAGAAAGCATTTTACAGATTAGTCAAAATAGTTCACTCAGCACTAAAATCAAGAAACTTAAATTCATATAATTAGAATTCTCAAAGTAGAAGGGGGTAGGCAGTAGATTTTTTTTTTTTTTTTTTTTTTTTTTTTTTTTGCGGGACCTAGGTTTGAACTCACAACCTTGCACTTGCCAGGCAGGCACTTGTGCCATGGAGCTATCTACCTCGCCCCAAGGCAGTAGATATTTAAAGACATAACATTTCCAAATTTAGTGGAAAGTATACCACATTTCAAAGAAAAATAAACATTTGCACAAGAAATATGAATAAAATACCAAGATACACAAAAATGAAATTGTCCAAGACTAATTGCAAAGAAAACAATCATTAAGGTATATACATAAAACAAAACTATTAGCTATGGAGAAGCAAAATTATACAGCATCTTATTCCACATTAGAAAGAAAAAGCAAGTTAACAACAAACTAGATTAATTAATTCAAATGACTGAAAAAAAATTTGCCCACATTGAATTTTATACTTAGCAAATATGCTTTTTTTTTTTTTTTTTGTCTTTCTGAGACAGTGTCTCGCTATGCAGTTCAGGCTGGCCTTGAGCTCACTTTGGTAGCCCAGGCTGGTCTCGAACTCACACCGATCCTCCTGCCTCAGCCTCCCGAGTGCTGGGATTACAGGCGTGCGCCACCACGCCCGGCAACAAATATGCTTTTGAAAACGGAAAGTAAAATATTTAACTTGAAATACTCTAATATCCCCAGACATAGCATATAACATAGACCATAATCCAAAAGGCAAAAGAAATTGCTGTATAGTCCTGGATAAAGAATAAAGAGCTATCAAAATGGTAATTATGCAGGACTGTGTAAAATATAATTATATTAGATGAACTCACTTAAGAAGTCTTTGAAAATTTCTGCAAAACAGTTGTCAATCTGTCAGGTAATATATATTTTTCTTCATATGCATGCATGTATGTGTATGTGTGTGTATAAAAGACAAGGAAGGGGCTGGCAACAGGACTCAGTGACCTAACGTGCCTGCTTAGACAAGCTTAGGCAACTGCAGGAAACTCAGTTCAATCCCTGGCACCACATGCTATGCCAGGCCCACCCCCAGGGCAGGCTGAGCTGGCCATAACATTAAAAAATTAAATAAATAAATAAATAAATAAATAAATACATATTTGAAAAAAATTTTAAAAGATAAATAAAAGGCAAGGAAGAAGTAATATAAAATCAATGGAAAACAGAAATATACTTTTTAAAGTCTTAATACTAGGAGAATATAGCATACCATGTCTTATAAGTAGATTGTAAGTCAAAGGTACAGTATAAATCATAAAACAAAAATCAAAATTAAACAATATTAAGAAAGTTAAATATTAATTAATTAAAAATTAAATAGTTCAAAACAATATTCCAAGATTCAAATTAAATAGTGAGTCCAACTAAGAGACCAAAATGTTGTGTATCCTATGTATGAACCTATGATCAATTCAGAGTATTCACAGAATATTTGAGTATGTTGGTACACACAAAAATATCAACTAAGAAAAAGTTTCCATAGTAGTAAAGAATTTCTAAGAATAAAACATAACATAAAGAATGGAATGGCAAATATATGACCAGCACTTCTAACAGTTTGGGGATAGGATATTGCACAAAGTTCTAGTATGCCATGGAATTGAACAGGGTCCATGATGCTTACTGGTGGCCAGGTATCACATGTGACTGAGCTACTGCGTTTTCCTTGATAACCACCCTGTGGACCCAGACAGAATCATGACCCATAGGGTGCAACTCAAAATGACACCCAGACATATGAAAATCGAGATCCCAGAAATTCACCTTGGATGCAGTATAATAAAAACCATTAGAGAAAAGAAGCAGATCATATTTTTTTTTTTTTTTGTCTTTTTGAGACAGGGTCTCATTATGCAGTTGAGGCTGGCCTTGAGCTCACAGTTGTAGCCCAGGCTGGTCTCGAACTCACACCAATCCTCCTGCCTCAGCCTCCCAAGTGCTGGGATTACAGGTGTGAGCCACCATGCCCGGCATAAAAGCAGATCATATTTAAAGGAAAACCCATCAGAATAATGGCAGATTTCTATTCACAAACCATTAAGTCAAGAACAGCACGGAGCAAAGTACAAGAAAACCAATTCTAGCCCAGACTGCTATACCCTGAAGAACTAACTCTTTTTCAAGTATAATGGAGAAATGAAATACTTCCAGGACAAAGAACTAAAGAACTGCATGATGACAAAGTTACCCTACGCAGACTACTAAAAGATATTCTAGAGAGGGGTAAAAATGACCATAACTTCATGAATGAGAACAGAAAGAACCCACCAAATAAGGCAAACAATTAAACACAGGTGAAGAAGAGGTATACACCAGCAGCCTTTCCATTATTCTTTTGTATGCAGCAGCAAAATATTTTCAGCAGCATATTCTATAAATGGACTACCTTTCTATCATTACTAACATAAAATACCTGATGCCCAAAATTGAATGGCAAAAGCTTTATTTAGCTCGCAATTTATAGAGGTTTCAGTCCACAATTGAATAGTTCTGAGATAAAGTGGCACATGGCAGAAGGGTTTCACAAAGGGAAACGGTTGATGGTGGGCAGAAGATAGCAAAACAAGAAAGAGGTAAGAGAAGCCTCTTGCTGTCCCTTATATTTTATCCTGGCTCCTGAGATGAGGGCAGTGTCAAACTAATCAGTGAATTGATTCAGTAGTCACTCACCCTTAAATCCATCACCCTTAATCCTAGCATTGCAGCATGGATCAATCACACACTCTAGATTCAAGCACCTCTGAAAAAGGCTCATCTACATCCTCATGAGGCTTTTGGGTGATCTTAGACACAAGCTGTACCCTGTGTGAATAGATAACTGAGTGCCAGGAATTACCATGCAGCATCCAGTGGTTACCATTCTTCTCTTCAATTTCCTCACTGTTAAAATTTATATTAGTGTCTACCTCAGAGAATTATTGAGAGAATTAAAATTTTAATATAAGAAAGATCCTTCAACAATTTCTAGCTCATGACATCAGTTCAATAATGGTTATCTTTATAAAGTTACTCTAACTTCCATCTTTGTTTTGTTTTGTTTGTATTTTAGGGAAGAGGTTACAGGGTGTTCAGGGTCTCACTACTAGAATGGACTCATAGTGATCTGCCTGTTTACAGCCTCCTAAATTCTGGGATTACAGGTGTGGCCACGATGCCCAGTCAAACTTGCTGTCTCAGGGTGCTGCGGGTACAAGGATGGGATCAGCATGGCAGGCCTGGGAATTAATCCACTGGGTCCTGTGCCTGCTGGTAGGCACTTTAATCCACTCAGCTATTTGGCAGGCCCCCTCATTACCTGTTTAAGTCACACTTTCCTGATGTATCAAGTGAGAGTAATGATATTAAAGACTCTCACAAATTAAAAAAAAATAGAATATGCTTAATAAAGATTTAAAAACAGGACAGTTTTGAGTTTCTTCTATCTTTTTAATGTGTCTTATTCAAGTTAGAATAACATATAATGTAATACATTTCTGCATGTCTCAGAGAGTTACAGATAATTTTTTTCTCATATATGTTTGTGTCATGAATAGTCTTGAATGTGGAAAGGGTTAACATTACTCTGTAAATTGAGATATTTTTGCCATTTTGTGTGTGGGGGGGAATCTAATTCAGGACTTTGCACTTTCCAGGTAGGAACTGAGCTGTATCCACAGTTCTTTTTGCTCTTGTGTGTAATTCATGTATTCAAAAAAGAACCACGAAAAGATAAATATGACACAATCACAATCCTGTTAAAAATCTCACAGTAAAGGATCAAATTCCGTTCTTCTGTGTGCCCCAAAAGAAACAAATGAACTTAGAGATGGTTTCTGACATATTTTATGTAAAATGAGTGAACAGCAGTGTAAACAAAGATGCAAAGAAACAAGAAATAAATTTTTGGGAAAAAAGCAGTGTGCTTCGAGAGAACACTAAAATAATCAGGTTAATCTTCCTGAGACTCTCAGGGAACAGGGGAAGTTGCTCAGTAGAAGCCAGGGGAAGGAGGTAAAAGCTAATTTAAGATTTTACCCTTCATTTCCAATGCTTTGAGAACCCATGAAAGATGCTGCGGTGATAGTTACTGAACAAAGCTTGGCCAGAGCAAGATACTTGGGGAAAAATTCTCTTCTTGTCTGTTGAACCTGGAGACACAGCGAACTCAGTCTTTTCAGATAATGACAATACGTGAGGAGCAGGTTCTGAATGTAATAAGCAATAAAAGGGACAATTCCAGCATTTGGAGTTGCTTAATCCTCATTAATTGCTGCGAGAGACGAAATTATCTGCACAAGGCCCCAGAATATAAACGTTATCATTGACTTAGAGACGAGATAAACATTTGGGGTTCAAATTAGAATCTGACCCACCGGGAGCCTCAGTTGTAAACATAGAGTGTGACCATGGATAAAATGGAATTGCCTGAATGTTCATGAGGATATTTTACTCTTCCCCTGATCACTAGGACCTGTGCTGATTCTGGCCATTAATGTTAAAAATACTGCCCTGTAGGAGCTTATTTCTTAAAACATGAGACATTTGTTGAAATATTTACATGTCTTTACAATAGTTAGCAGAGTTAGGTTTTGAATTACCAAAGATATACATTTTATTGTAATGTTGTTACATCAGCCCCCAAACTCTTGCAGAAATATCCTCATTAACTGCTATTGCCTTCATCAAACATCTAACCTCTCCACAGGGCTCTAGCACACTAGGCAAGCCCATCATCAGCCCCTGCACTTCATGCAAGTGCATAAGCACCAGCTGTCAATGGTGCTTTCAATCCAGCTGTCAAGCCAGGTGTGGTGGGCATGCTGTACTGTGCTCAGATGCTAATGAGGGATTAATTAAGGCTGTAGAGGGGGCTGTGCAATGGAATCTGGAGAACAGTTTTTGTAATGCTTTTGGCTGAGGGTCTATGATAGTTTCAGTGTATTCTCCAGGATGCTCCTCTCAGCTTCCCAATAGGTCGGTATACTTCTATTCAAAAGCAAAGAATCAGCTTATCTGCATCAAAAAAACAAAACAAAAACAAAAAAACAAAAAAACAACAAAACAAAACAAAACAAACAAACAAAAAAAACAAATGCATGAGTCACTCACTAAAGCATGTGATTTTGACAGAGCAATAGAGTACTTATCTGACAGATCAGGAAAGAAGGTGGATGTGTGCTTTTACTCTTTGGTACTGTAGAGTAGGCTAATCAGTATGTACATTGTGCATGCATCATAAAACAGTGGCACCTTGTGTTACTTATAGCTCATAAGATGATAGCATTCTTTTATATTTAAATATTACCTAACATATATTTTCAGTTCATCTTAGGATGACCTTTGATAACACTGTTGCCCTTTGGAGTTCTCTCTTGCCTGAGGTTGGCTTATTAATCAGTTACACTTTCAGGGCAATTTTGCATGTATTTTGGCTCTAGAGTTTTAAAAATACATCTATGTTACTCACTGGGAGTGAAGTACCAGACAGTACTGGTCTAGGTACTGGGGACTTATTATCTAAAGCCTCAAATACTTTTATTTCTCTGCATTTCAAAATATTTTGGCTGAAAAATGGAGACTTTTTTGATGGAATAATAACAATAGCAACAACAGTAACCCTGAAATGTGTGCTTAATCTGACAAACAAGTTATGCTATGTTATATTTAAGAACTCACTCCACAAAAGTTAAAGTATATTAAATGATTTGCTCAGAGCATGCAAAGAAGGTGGACATCGAAGATAATTATGGAGCTATCGGGACGAAGGAAAAGCCATCAGGGTGCAAACTCAGAAACTGATGAATACAGGAATGGATAGGTTCCGTGCTCATTAAGAAATAATGAGAAACTGACGCAAGGAGCCTTGGCACACATGTCCAGGGTAGGCAATGGGGCGGATGTGCAAGGACCATAAAATGTAGTGATAAGGAGATTGAAATGGACTTTTTCTCCTCACAAAACTGGTGAAAAAACATACTTAACTCAGTTACTGGAAGATAGTATCAATAATGAGGATGTGTTAAGAGTTGTTAGAAAATGTCATTAGGAAATTATGCCACTGAGGCATACTGGATTACTGCATCCCAGGCATAGCAGTGAGCAGTGTGCATTTATTGCAACACAGTCTACTCTCGGAAGCTGTTAGACTGGAAAAATACTAAGGAGCTGAATGTAGCAGCATTGGCCCTGCACAGTTATGGTAGCTAGTGCTAGTGCACAGAAGACTGGCTGTTAGGTTCTGTGTAGGTATTAATTGGTTTAAACTTTATGCATTTTTTTAGGTGAATACCATAAAGCAAAAGGGCCAGATAGGGAATCCAGAGTGTTCTTTCCAGATTTTCTATCTTGACAACAGAATGAATTGGTCTGTTAGGAAGATATTTTTGCCTTTTTAGCTATGGAAGTCTACTACTTAATAACATTTATACTGCACTTTTAGATTTTACATGCACCATTGTTAAAAGCAAGGTGTCATTTTTGTTTGGGAAGTATCTGGAGTGGCTTGGGAGAATTCCTGAGACTGCATTTTTTCGCAGAAATTTAACATTTATGGAATGACCATTAGATCATGTTATATTGGTTATCAAGGAAATACTTTATATACTACTTCATAAGTTCTCACCAGAAAAATAAATTCTGAATGGCTTGAATGTGCACTCTTGTCAAATGGATTTAAAACACAGTGAAGGGACCCTAACCAAAGGGTAATGATAGCAATAATAATGATAAATGGCGATGCTCTGAGTTAGGACCAGTATGCACAGTTGGCTGGTTTTATTTAAGATGTCTTGGTAATGTTAAAGCTGCAAGAAGCATTAATAAATGAGCATGTACTGTTGTCGTCTGGAATGTTTTTGCAGATATTTTGGTCTTGCATGTAACTATACATTGCTTTTATTTATTAATTAAAGATTTAAAAAGTCATATTAGCCTATAGGATGTATCAAATATTATGCATCTCAAGCACCCTCCTTAGTTATTTATGTTTATACAATCTGGGACACTGCGTTGCCAAAGTGAATGAAGTTTTAGTTTTCAAGTTGAGTACAGAACTCTAAATAGACTTAATGTTTATCCAATGATAATCCTTGTGCAATGTCACTCCCTTGAAGACTTTGAGTATCACAATATTTAAACCTATAATCTATGTTAACCAGCTTATGCATAACAAAATAATATTAACAGACACAGCAAAGTCAGTTGAAGAAAAATTCATTTTTCAAAGAGGTTGCTTGTAAGAAAATTACTGTGTACATACAAAATGTCTTTGGCATAACTTCATAATTTGCAATGGTATTCAGTTTGACAGTATTTGTACTTGTTAATGACTTCCTCTATGAATGATAATTGATCTACTTCATTATCATATTAAATCCTTGATCATATGCCATTAGGTTGATGTAATAAATGATCCGTGTGATTTTTAGTGTAATGAACTAATTATACTAATTAAAATCAATATGTGTGCCAATATTATACTTGGAATCCAAATGCTTCTTCTTGATGTGCTGGCTTAAAATCAGCAACTCAGTACAGAGGACGTAATGCTGATTTATGAGCACTTGAAGAACAAGAGGCAGAATAAATTGCTCATGGTCGTAGAGACAGCATTAGTGAAGTATAAGATACTAAGTGCATTGTAAGGTCAGCAATAAGAGTGTACTTACATATGTACTTATATGGCACCTTAAACCTCTTCTTAATATATCAGTATATCCTAGCAAAATTGTTTGGTTTCAAATGCTCACTCAAGTCACCTGCAATTCTTCACAAATAGCATTGCACAAATATAGGCATCCCAACCTGGCAATCAGTCTGAAAATATAATGCAAATATCGATACTACATTTTTTTTGCTTCCTACAACTTTTTTTTTTCAAACTATGTTTACAGAAATATATTCCTATTGGTTGAAAAAATTCAATATAACTTATCCTATACAACTTCAACCAAAAATGTTGCTGTAAGGCTTTTTGATTTTAAAAAGGTTTTGCAATCTGTTTTATTTTTATCTATTACCATTGTGCAAAACATTTTCCATCAAATGCTGCTAAAGAAGGCAGCAAAAGCTTGAGAAATATACCTTTGGTTTGTCTCAGAAAAGTAATAAGTATTGCACTGTAAATTTTACAAAATTTGTGCAACACAAGATTGTTGTAATGTTACCAATGCCAGCTTACAAAGTTCAGTAACTACTGGATGTGCAAGGAGGAGGAGGGAGGGAGCCTGTGCACACACATGGAAGGGTAAAAGCTATATGTTTTACTAATATTTATGTAGATTGTAAATCTATACAAACCAACATTCAGATAATTTCTTAAATCTGAATTGACACTATCGACTCACTTCAGCTGCTGAGGCCAATAGGAGACCTTAGCACATTTAACTGTTTGAGTTATTCTGATCTATGCAAAGAATAAAACAAAGTTTCTTTGCCAGCTATTCAGTTCAGAGCAACAGTATACTACAGACAAGATCGTCCTTCTGTGTCAACATTCATGGATGGCACACGATGCAGTCAGCCTGAGTTTTAATTTATATCAACATTCACATGTAAACATCTCCCAAAGTCAATGAACACCTGACTTTAGAAGTGCCTGTAGATGAATGTGGACCTTCTTGGAAGGCTAGAACAAAATAGCAGCCACATCTGTGGGAAGGCTTATGAATGAATAACACTTGTTATATGGTTTTCCTCAATTGTTCTATTTTCTATCAGAGTAAAGAGAGTACATTTCTAAAGCAGAGGTTAAATTAAAAAAAAAAAAAGGTAATTCTAAAATCTTTAAATCAGCATTATTCATCTAGAAATGTGTGGAACTGTGACTGATAGATAATTCTTCAGAACCAGTAGGTAGATTTTCAAAACCA
Source organism: Myocastor coypus (assembly GCA_004027025.1). Lineage (NCBI taxonomy): Eukaryota > Metazoa > Chordata > Mammalia > Rodentia > Myocastoridae > Myocastor > Myocastor coypus. Next base: position 18,703 of record PVJA010038442.1, read on the forward strand.
AGCTCCAGTGCCATATTTTTAAAGAAGATTCCAAAGAGCATCCCTCAGTATGTGCTTATTAAATAGGGCTTTCTTTTTCTGTTAGTTATCAACATTTCAAGTATATTGTATTATGAGTTGCTCAATGAGTGATTTTCTGGAGTGTAAAATCCATAAGGTCAGACACGACCTCTGATTTATCCCCATGTAAAATTAACATGCTGCCTTGCAAACATAAAGAATACAAGTTTCTGGAAGCAGACAAAGCAGAAAACATCAATAGCAAAACCATACACTTATGTACACAGGATGAATCAGATATTGGTCTCAAGAACCTTCAAAAGGTTCAGCATATTGATTATAGAACAATGTAACGCTAAAATTATGTTTGGAATACATGTCACTCTTGTCTTTTTGCTATGTACTGCTCGTGGTGTAAACTCAGTTACTGTCATTCTCTCAATAATAGTACTTGAAAATAAGAGACTGGGCCAAAAACCATATTCTTGACAGGCTACAGTTTTGTATTTCCTTGAATTTCCAAATATCTGTGTCAAAATTGTGTAACTGCTTATACCACATTGTATGGAAAGTTATTAGAATATCAATGATGGTCAGAAAATATCATTTACAAGCTAAGTCAAAGATATTTGGTACTCAGAAAGCCAGTGATGATAAGCCCAGTACCTATGTTATAGAATAATAGTATCACAGAGCTTTTCTGCTGGAGGGTTGAGAATGTAAGTTAACAAACCGATAATTGGAGAAAAAGAAGGGCTATAAGGATAGCCAATATTTTGGCCCTAGCCCTTCAAGGTCAATAAAGACCCAGGATATAAGAGAACCTGTGCTGTAATATCCTATAACTCAGAGGTGTCCCAAATGTCCTGGTCAAGGAGATTATGGGACCCCAGAGGAAAGGGATGAATGAACTGCAGTGCGTCTAAGGAGAGTCACCCAGAGAAAAACATTCTCTCAGGCTTTCACAGAAAGCAAAATAGCCAAGCAATGGCCGTGACTCGTCCTGAAGGCTGACACTAACAACAGTTCTACAAAGTACATTCTATGGTCTCAAATTTAATCC
>PVJA010038443.1:0-19763 GCA_004027025.1 Myocastor coypus
CAGGAACAAGATGTCCACTGCATTCCTTTTAAACAATTTGTTTCACACCTCAGGAAAAATTATACAAATTGTGATACCTCTATAAAACACATTGACTTTTTTTTTTTTGTCTTTTTGAGACAGGGTCTTGATATGCATTTCAGGCTGGCCTTGAGCTCACTTCTGTAGCCCAGGCTGGTCTCAAATTCACACCAATCCTCCTGTCTCAGCCTCCTGAGTGCTGGGATTACAGGTGTGCACCACCAAGCCCGGCTCCCACGTTGACATTTTTGATGAATAACATGGGGGAATGTGTAATAATTTGCAAAACATTAAAAGCACAGTAAAAAAGCAGAAAGAAATACACAAACTAATAAACTTTTGAAACACTTTTTTGCATACTAGAACCATCTACAAGGAACACTTGGCCATTTACTGTTAAATTTTGGGATAAATGCCGGGCATGGTGGCGCATGCCTGTAATCCCAGCACTCAGGAGGCTGAGGCAGGAGGATTGGTGCGAGTTCGAGACCAGCTTGGGCTACAAAAGTGAGCTCAAGGCCAGCCTGAACTGCATAACAAGACCCTGTCTCAAAAAGACAAAAAAAAAAAAAAATTGGGGATAAAATCCTTTTAAAAATGCCATATGTTCAAATTGTCATACCTCAAAAACATGTTACAGTAGAATCTGTAAGCTAAAACTCTAGAGCTTGATTATTATCAAGCCTAATGTCAGTCACAATTTTTACAAATGAGTTCCCCAAAGTACAAATGTACAGCTGTAAACCAGCATACAGAATTCATAGTAAATAGATCACATTAAGAAGGTAGATATTCTAATGAATGAATGCTGAAACTCTCTGAGGGCCAGCCAGATAGCTCAGCCTCTACTTAGGTAGATGCAGGGGCTCAGGTTCAATCCCCAGCAGGCCATGCTGGCCCTGCCCCTCAGGGAGTGCTGAGAGGGGGACTGAAACTGGGTGTGGTAACTGGGCTTGTAATCCCAGCACTTGGGAGGCTGAAAACAAGAGGGTCACTATCAGTACGAGCTGTGTAGTGAGACTCTGTAGACCCTATACATTTCTTTCCTTCTTTCTTTCTTTCTTTCTTTCTTTCTTTCTTTCTTTTTTAACTTTCTTTATGTTATGGCTGGCTCAGCCTGCCCTGGGGATGGGACTGGTGCACCATGTGGTGCCAGATTGAACCTCAGTCCCTGTGGTTACCTAAGATTGCCTAAGCAGGTGCTTTAGACTGCTGAGCTATCTCACCAGCCCCTACATTTCTAAAATACATTTTAAAAAAAGGAATTCTCTGTAACATACTGAACTCTTAGTAATGAACCATGCTTCTAACAGTTAATGGAAAGCCAAATGGAAAAATGTGAAAATGGCTTTTAAAGTTTAAATGCTACCAAAACATAAAGGAGTTTATGTCTTAGATCTGTTACAGAAAATTAATATCGTACACTGCTCCAATACTTAAAAAAAAAAAGTCAAGGTGCATAACTATCTACCCATTAGAAATTCAAGGTCTTTCTGAGGACATGTCAATGTCTTCAAAAATACTAGAAATCTAAGCAGTTTATATTGAGTGAAGACCATTTTATTCTTTCACCGGGAGGCACATCAAGTACTATATATCCCTACAAGTAATCAAGGACAAAAACATACATACGCTCAATGGATCAATCTCATTTTGGGTCTCTTCGCAAGTGTTACTTTCTGGTAGATTTTTCTCTCTCGTATCTCTTAACTGAGTGCTAACAAACAGACAACACAGTTAGTTTGTACCATTTGGACTTGTCTCTGTCCGTATCATTGGGAATCTGCAAGGATTCAGGAAGATGAATCAGGTAATCTGCTTTAATACCTTAACTGAGCTAAGAATGCTGGGTGCTCTTTAATTTACCACTGAGCTACACCTTCAACCTCTTCATTTAAAAAAAAAAAAAAAAAACTGGCCAGGTACAGGTGCACATGCTTGTAATTCTACCACTCTGGGAAGCTGAAGCAAGAGGATCTCAAGTTGGTGCCCACCCATGTTTATTATTATCTGAAATAAAACTGTAATTTCGTTGTAAGAAGAATGAGATGAGAATATTGTACTAATTTCCTTGATTCATAATTAAGAGAATCTACAATTAGAAGCTGTCCGAGAAATAAACTAGGCGGCCCGTGGCTGTTCCTTCAGACTACGCACCTCTTTGGCTCAGCGCCGCTACCACCCGGCCTACCCGACTCAGCTTTCTCAGCAATCTCCGGCAAGCCATGTTGTCTGTCTTTTACCTTCGGGCCGGCCAAAGGGCGGCCTGTTTGAAGGCTGCAGCCTGGGAAGTGCTGGGCATCTCTGGCCCAGAGGCCCTGCCGCCTGCCGCCCACCACCGGCCCCAGGTACGCCGTGCCAAGCGCTGTGGGAGGCCTGGGGCCTGGACCCGGCGAGGCCTCAGTCGTCATGGGCGGGCCAGTGTCGAGAGCTGGGGTTAAGTTGAGTCTCTGGCCGACCCGCTTCTTGCGGGTATAGACCCTTAGCGGCCACAACGCCATCCCACCCTAAGCCCCGAGAGCCTCCGGGCCCTCCAAAGTCTGTCGCGTTGCTGCGTGAAAAGAGCTGAGACCGCGCAGAAGGGAAGGCGCCTGAGGCCAAACTCCCGCCTTTTATTCGAGCCAGCCCGGGGCCTTCTGGGAGGACAGAGGACTAGTGCAGCAGCCCCGCCCCCTAGAAACGGCCCGCCCCCTAGAGGCGGCTCTGCCGGCAGGGCCCCTAGTAGGAAAGCCATGGTTTTGTTTGTTTCTGGCCAGGGAGTTACTTTACTTTTCATAGGCCCAAGAACCCCACTGATGCCTTCACTGTTCCCTTCTGTCAGCCCCGCATAAGGCCTTAGATGTCGGCACAGGCTGGCAGGCTAGGGTCACCCTCGCTCGAAGCAGGCAGGTCGAAGAGGAATGAAATCAATGTCAGCCTCATTTTCCTTCGAGGACAGGGAACTTGAGAATCCAACCAAACCTTCTGGGTCTTGAGCTTCAGGAGCTCCCCTCTCAAGGACAGGCAGGGTTTTTTAGCCCGTGCCGCTTCCTGGACATCTATGGCTAAGCTACAAGATTCAGGGAGGCTCCCCGGGACTCAAACATGCCCTGCCAATTGACCAGAAATAGGATTGCCTCCCCCACCACCGGTTTCTCTCCATACAGCTGGCAGAGCAGTTTGGCTCTTATGGGATGAGCATAGGGCACGCATAACAATAGCCATCTTCCTATTCAAAGAAAAAGTTTCACATCATTAAAAAATGCAGTCTGTAGAAATGAATTTACAAAAAGGTGAGATGGTTCCGTAAGACCCCAATATTACATGTGTGAATAATGTAAGCACTATTATATCCACAGTATTTCCATGATAAAATCACTCCGAATGTTTTAAATTTAAAATCTGTTCCTTGAAACATTTGTGATTATTTAATATATAATGGATCATCAAAATAAAATTTTGTAAAGAACAGAAGGTAGGCATTTTCCAATGGTGTTTTAGGTCACTACAAAAGTAAGAGCTATAATTAAGAGACACGGCTCCTAGAAGGTTCAGGGGAAGAAATACTTGTCCTTGTGTGCAGGACTTAGGACTCGGAACTTCATTGTGGAACTATGGGAAGTCATCAAAGAAATATTAAACAGGAAAGTGGTGTGACCAGATTTTCAATTTAGGAAGCTTGCCTCACTGTGATGCAGATGGTGATGGTGAAATTTGAGGAAGCTGTGGTGAGAACATGAGGACTTTTTAAGTAAATGCTCTAATATTCCACCTAAGATAGGAGGGTAGTGCCAATTATGCAAGTAGCTTTGAGGGTAGGAAGGTACTGACAAACTGTGTCAAACACACTGGCAGTGGAGAAGGCGGAGATATCGCTGAATCCATCCATTGCAGGAGGTGACCTGGTAATTTGTATAGGACCAAAAGACAAGGAAATGTTTTAATAGCTATCCTGATGAAATTGAATAGCTATTTGTTCTTTTAAAATTATAAAAAAATAATTGGATCAAGGACATATTTCATGATAGGGAGAGTTTCAGTAGAAGCATAAGTAGGAGAGCACCTCTGGATGCATGGTAAGACTCAGGAGTTTGGGGAGCCTCGAAGAAGATGTAGAGAACATCCGGTGTGCTGGCTGGCAAGGTAGCTTCATACTCTGGTAGCATGAAAACCACGGTTGTTGTGCATCAAATATATTCCACGAAGGAATTACATTCCATAAATATATAAACTAGCAATTATAAGCAACTTTGAGAAATGAAAAATCTTTATTTTTTTACAAAACTTTTCATAAATGCATTTTATATTTGATATGCATGCTATTGTAACAAAGCAAATGAAAATATACAGTTAAGATATTTCATAAATGCACTTTAAAAAGTAATATCTTAATCCCCTCAATTTTCAAAAATTGAAAGTTGGATAAACAATTCTTCAAAAATATTCAATTTTCCTCCATGCAATCATCACAATGATTTAATAAGGAAAATTAAAGTAAGTCAAATGAATGTCACTTCATGAACATCTTTTCCACTTGGGACCAAGTTTAGAAATCTTTGCATTCCAAGTATTTATCTGTGTCTCTGTCTTCCAACAGTCAATGTGTTCTCACTGAAGAGCTGGGGTTTGGTCCTCACTGCATGCTAATTTCGTTCTTACTGTAGTTGATTGTAGACTCACAGACAGGAATATAGCATACTTTAGAGAAAACTTAAAAGATTGCTAGGATCCTTTTTTCTTTTGATTTAAATACATCCTTAAAAAAAAAAAGCTTGCAAGAAAATATAGCCAACTTAGAATTTGCCAGTTTTATATATGACCATTCATTCTTTTTTTTTTCCTGAGATAAGTTTTCAAGTACTCTTTTCATGCAAAAATACATTTTCCCATTCTTTACATTCATATTATAGTATTTTGTATTGTACATAACTTTATCACATTTGTGCTTTATACAGTTGGAATATAAAGAATAATTTATTTTATTTATGGCAGAAAAATAAAAGATCATTGGTTCTTTAATGGATAATAAAATCAATTTAACTGCTAATTACAAGTTGCTAAAACTTTACCTGATTGTAAAAATCCCAACAGAAATAATCTGGCTTTATTCATCCTTTGTAGTTTTATGCAAATTTAGAATGAAAAAGTGACTGTGTATGAGGGAGAGATATGGTACATTTAGTCCTGGACTTCAGAGTGTGAGTTCCTAACATGTGGAGCTAGACCTATACATTACTTGGGCCAGCATCTCCTCTCCTGCCTAGAAGGGAAATCTCAAAACTATAGAGACATCTTTTATGACAAAAGGAAAATAAATTGATACATATTCTGTTTTATACACAACAGGATTGGCCTGAAAAATGTGAGTTACTAATGTACTTTAATTAGAAAAAAGTAAAAATGCCATACCTTTAAGAACATACTTATGCTTAAAGAATTGATGTTCTGCTATACTTCCAGATTTAAACAGACTCCAATACTCAGTGCACATATGTTTTTTCTACACTGGTTAAAAAGAAATGTCAAGTTTTTTCCCTAAAACAAAAGATTGGGAAATCTGAGGAAAGATATAGACTGTTTCATTAATATGTATTGTTTCTTCTTTGCTGTGAAATTAAGTGGAGTTAGATGAATACATAGATGTCTACATGAAGTGTTGACTCCACCCTTTCTAGAACTTCTGCACTAACTCATTTATTGGTGCAAACATGACTTCCACACAGACCAGGAAATGTAGGAGCATATGATCTTCTGAGGGACAAAAAGAAATCTTATGTTGTCCATAATTAATCACAGCTACCATGAGAGATCAATAAAAACAAAATAAGTTGAAAACAATTTACTTGAATTACAATGTTCAAAATTCTTTTGGAATAAAACCCAATTATGAAATTTTGGCAAATGGAAGTACAATGGAAAACACTTTCTTTTCTCTGAAATACAAAGACACTTGCCCTTAAAATTGTATAAATACCCAACTTAGGTAGTAATTTTCACTTTTGATTGATCAAATATATAATAAACATTTAATAATGCAGAGCTACACAGAGGTAACCTATTTTAAGTATTTAGTCAGAAATGCTCATTCACTACATGTCAAATTTATAAGTGTAACTATAGGTGTTCAGAGACATAGCCTAAGTAGTATATGAAAAACAACAAATACATCAAATAAAGCTATGGCTCACTTTTGACGATGTAATGTAAGTGTACAATTCGTGGTACCGAGTCACCCAATAGGCCTGTGTGGCTCACTTTAGATTTCCTCCAGGTAAAGGAGTTCTTGCGCTGGAGCACTGGACACACATTTTGATTTCACACATGAATAGCGTATGAACTGTTGCTGTGCTGACAGACTTCTGTCCTTAGAAAAACACTCCTAGGGACCACGCCTTCCACAGGCGTACCTTTTATGGCTTGGAACGGAACTGCTTACCATACTAGGGAGTTGATTATTCAAATTCTTGGTACCCAACCTGTGTTGGGTTTATCTACCTAATTCTTTTTTCTTTTTTTTTTTTTTTATCTACCTAATTCTTGAAAAGAGGATTGTGTGGTTCAATTTAAGAACATTTGAAAATTCTAAGAATAAAATTATACCTTGGCAGATATTTTTCTATGATGGACCTATAGAGTTGCCTAGAACCATTTTGGAGAGATCCTTCAAAATTATGTTATTGAAAAATTACTTTCTTTGGAAATAACATCTACTTCTCACATCCTGCTTTGATAGTCATTGAAAGAAAATGAAATTATTCAGAACTATAGCCATACTGAATTTCCCAGCTTCAGTGTGGGCATCTTGAGAATGGAAGAGAGAATGACCTCAACCAGCAACTTTACCTGTTGTCCACCCTGAGAAACAACTGTCAGTTTCTTATGTCAGCCTTCCCCAAGGGTTGACTCTTTATAGAGTCAAGAGACATCTTTTAGAATTCATTATGGTAAGAAGTCTAGGAACATATGTGCACTATCCTCAAGTAGTTTTGCATTACGTTTTTGTAGGTAGTTTCTGAATTTTTTAATGAGATTAATAAATGAGAAAATGTATTGCAAGAGCTCTGTAAGTTGTTATATAAATATAACATTTGTTTTAAGAATATTGAATTTGTATTTTTCATGAATAAAAGTAAAAATAAGAGAACCTTTCACATCAATAAGGATTAACATTTTTAAATCATGTGTTATCATGTTTTATTTTAGCATGATTTTATATACCTTGTTTTAATTTTTAAATCTGATTTAATTATGATTTAGCAAATCGTTATTGAATGAGGTAGCCCACATTGCCTAGATATTTCATATATCTGGTTATTATTCTACAAATAAGTACAATATATCCATTGTTTTTCCTTTATGTTTAATAAGAGTTTCATGAATATTGAGAATATATTACTTTTAGTGGTACACAGTTCTTAAGAAACTGTCTTGATTTTTTACATTGCCACTTGTGAATTTTTTTAGCAGCTTTCTATAGTATCTCATTTTAATAAAAATAAAGTATACTCAGTGATGATACAGAAAATATTGTTAAAGACCTCTTAGGACAGGAAAAGGCTCAGTCACAAATCAGGTGCTTCTTCATTTTCAGCTGTGTCGTTCTGACTCATTATTTTCAAGGACAGCAATGATACTGCTGCACAGCCTGTCGTGCTGAGAAGAACTTTGCTTCAGCATCAAAGGGAGGCTGAATAAAGCTCTTCTATCTGTTTTTTGAAGTATTCTCTCAGCTCCGGTCTCTTAGCCTTTAGTGTGGGTGTCAGCAAGCCATTTTGAACCGAAAACATGTCACAATGGATGTAAATGGCCTTCACCTAAAAACCAAATATAAAGTACTTTTTAAAGAGGAACACAACATGGAATAAATAGCACACATGGAAAAAGTAAACTGGTGTACATGGATGGGTATACAAGCACTGTCAAGTCAACATTGTACCGATAACACATCAGCCCCTTGGACCAGCCTAAAAGCCATCTGTTTCCTTCCTACCCATCCATTTGCCAGTCCAAAGTAGCACATTGCTTGCTTGGTCTGTACTGGGCCTGATGTACACAGAGGACTCACAAAGGTCCTCAGGAAGTCCAGGCTTACATAGTAGAGCAGGCAGAGACGCGCTGCACAGCAGTGCACAGGCTCTAGCCCAGTTATGCCGATGGTGAGGGAGCAGAGTCAGGGAAGACTTCCCTAATAATGCTAAAAATGAGGAATAAGGTGGTCAACAAGCAAACTGGGAGAGGTGGGTGGAGAAGAGCATTGGAGCCAGAGGCGAGCTTAAAAACAAACCAGGGGAGAGAGGCGGTATGATGGGTGGGTGCAGCATGAAGGGAAATCCAAGTGGTTTCTTATTGTTACCCAAAATAGGAGGCCAAGGGTATGTGAGGGGTGAAAATGAAGCAGCAGAAGTGCCAGTTCATGGAGGAGCTCAGACTTACTCGGAAGACAGCACAAAGGGGGTGAAGGCTTTAATACAGAGCAATGACATGGAAAGATGATTTTTTGAGAAAGTTAAGGCTGGAAGCAGGGCAACCAATCAAAAGGACCTGGCCAATGCATGAGAGGGAGGACGGCCTGCATATATGGCAGTGACAGAGACAGAGACAAAGCATTCAAAATGATTCAGACAGATAGACAAGATGTGTGAGGAGGGGGGCGGACTCGAAGGCTCCCAGGTTTCGCCTGGGCTGACCGGAGCCTGGTGCCATACATAGGAGGACTCGCAAGTCTGAGAGGCTAAAGCTAAAGTTGAAGCTAGAACAAAACATTCTGCCACACAATTTTATCATATTCATCAGTGAAGGGTCCTATCTAGGGTTTGCATTTCCCACTTCCAAGAGGCAGAACTTGGGCCTCCTCCTTCAAAGTCTCTCTGCAAGGTGGAATGGGGACAAGTAAGAGGAGAAGGACTAATCTAGGTGGGCCGGGTCAGAGCCCTCTCACATGAGGACCTAGCAGGAAGGCTTAGGTCACCATCACTGTCAGTCCTCTGAGAATTTATGATATAGGATTGGACTGAAGCCTAAAGTCACTCTGTCACCAGGTACCTGTAGCCTGATAACGGGGCCAAATCCAGTGGCATTGTTGTGATAATATACTCATATCATTAAATAACTAGCAGTTATGAATCTCTGTAACACATTTAAAACTTAATCAAAATGTATGTTAAATACACATCTCTATTTACTCACTGGTTGTCTTGTGGAATTGATAGTGAGCAACTGTTATGGAATCAGGTATAATGTCAGCCATCAGGTATACAAGACAAGATCCAGTCCCTAACCACATCGAGCTTATAGTACCATGAGAGACGCTACAGTATAACACAACTATTGTGGGTACAGGCACCAAGCTACCAGCGGCCTCCCCAATATTTGCTCACCTCCTCCACACTGATAGAACTTAGGACTTTGCTTGGGGCCAGCGCTGTCTAGTGTCAATCATCATATCCTGCTTTCCTGACTTCTCAGGCCCCCTGCAACTAAAGGAGAACCACACAATTGGGATGTGGCCTATGAGAAAGGAAGTATTTCGCTTTCCTAATAAAGGATTCAGACATGGCTAATGCCACCTACATTCACTTCTTCCTTCCTTGAATATGAACAATGCCCAAAGCTGTAGAAGCCTCCAGGTTTTGGGATCACGAGGTGATGAACCAACATACTCAGAAGAAAGATAGAAAGATGGGGAAGAAGATGGGCGTGGTGGCACATGCCTGTAATCCCTGCTCTTGGGAGGCTGAGAATAGGTGGATCACTATAAGTTTCACTATATAGTGAGACCCTGTAGACCCTGCATTAAATGCAAAAAAAAAAAAAAAAAAAAAAAAAAAAAAAAAAAAAAAAAAAAAAAAAAGATGGGAAGAGCCCAGGTCTTTGCATACCTGCACCTACCCAGACCATCTATTTTTCAACTTCTTGTGGAGGATGACTCCAGTCTGGTGTTTTAGAGCAGAGTTTTCTGATAAAGCAGTCCGCATCTCTCATATATACCCAACTCAGGCTTAGGCAAGAGGAACTGAAAAGGGAAGCCTGAGCTGTACTCTGAAGGACAAACAGGCTTCAGCCAGATGAAGAAAGCTTGAGGGTGAGGAGAGGCTGTCTATGGCCTGACAGGAGGAGGGTGTGCGTGCCAGGTACTCTGGGAGGTGCACGCAGGGGAACTGGGAGCTCAAGCCTAGTCTTCAGCGATAACCCTGTGTCCAAAACAAGAGATTTAAAAAAAAAAAAAAAAAAAAATGGGCTGGGCCTTTAGCTCAGTGTGAAAGCCCTGAATTCAATCTATAGTGGGGGGCGGGGGGCAGGGCACAGCAAGAAAGCAGGAGTGAGACAGACAGGGAGAGAGGCACAGAGAGAAAAAGGAGGGAAGGAGAGAGGGAGGGAGGGAGGGAGGAAGAAGAAAAAACAGAGGTGAAAGAAGAAAGAAAAAGGAGAAAGGAGTAACAGAGTGGGGAGAAAGAGATGGGTTGAACTGATTGGCCAAATTAAACAGGATGAAGACACCTCACTAGGAATTTTAGATGTGGCCCTTTACACAACTTTTATGCACTAAGAAACTGAACTAGAATGGCTCCTTGGAAAGATTACTGTATTAAAGCTTGAAACCTTTCTGGCCACCCCAGCGCACTTTGGTCATGGATGTATTAGTCTGGAGGGCAGAGCTACAGCCTGGGCTTGAGACGAGGAGGGAATGCCCTGGACAACAGAAAGGGACCAGAGGCCAGCAGACGAGTGAAAAGTGGCAAGCCAGGTGTCACTGTGATAGGACTTTACTCCTAAGGTCCACACATCAATGATTGCTGCCATAGCCACTGAAGCTAACAGGCTACTGCTCTGATAGGGGGTCTTTGAAGATGGCAAAGAGCTTCTTACTCCAAAAGTTCTTTCTTACATTCTCTAAGTTTGCTAATCAAAAATCCAGTGCACCAAGAAAACTCCTGACATATCTACACTTTCAACTTCTAGAAAGCTTTTAAGAAAAATTGTTGGGGTGGGGAGATAGCTCCGTGGCACAAGTGCCTGCCTGGCAAGTATAAGGTCATGGAGTTTGAACCCTGGTCTCACAAAAAAAAAAAAAAAAAAAAAAAAGATGTAACATATTCTGGCATTTTAATTTATATTTGTAATTAAAGTACATGAAAGTTTTCAAACAGCATTAATAAATCAGATTTATTGTTGTCTCTAAGAAATGTGTTCCAATGAAGGGTTCATAGGGCTGGCCAGATAGCTCAGCAGATTAAAGCACCTGCTTAGGCAGATAGATGCAGGGGTCCAGGTTCGATCCCTGGTGTGCTGTTCTGGTTCCACTCCCACTTAGGAGGCTGCAAACAGGAGGATCATTATGAGTCTGATCTGTACAGTGAGACCCTGTAGACCCTGCACTAAATACTAAAACAAAAAAGAAAGGTTCAAGGCCGGGCATGGTGGCGCACACCTATAATCCCAGCACTCGGGAGGCTGAGACAGGAGGATCGGTGCAAGTTCAAGACCAGCCTGGGCTACAGAAGTGACCTCAAGGCCAGCTTCAACTGCATAGTGAGACCCTGTCTCAAAAAGACAAAAAAGGGGCCTGGTGGGATGGCTCAGTGGTCTAAAGCGCCTGTTCGGGGAAGCTTGGGCGGCTTCAGGGACCACGGTTCAATTCCGGGCACCACATGCTGCGCCAGCCCTGCCCTCGGGGTGGGCTGAGCCGGCCATAAAAATGAGTGAATAAACAAACAAAGGTTCTGAAACAAGAATAAAAATAATAAATAAAATTTTAAAAAAAAGAAAGGTTCACTTTTGCCTTACAGTAACTTACTTTTATGAGAAGAAAGACATTTGAAGAGATGTAAATGTGTGTGTAAATTTAATGCTAAAACTGTAGCTACTATTATGCATAGCTGTCTTAACATTATTGAAGGATTTCTACCCAGCTACCCACTTTAAATACTCATTATTTGAGGCTCTGGGCTAAAGAAGGGGCATTGTGAAGCTTCTCAAAATTAATTACAGTTCTTGCGAGAAGTACTTTGGTTGAAAATTCATTGTGCTTGCTGTTCAAAGAAGGGTTTAGCCAGGCGTGGTGGCACACACCTATAATCCCAGCACTTGGGAGGCTGAGACAAGAGGATCGATGTTGTTTCAAGACCAGCCTGGGCTACAAAAGTGAGCTCAAGGCCAGCCTGAACTGCATAGCAAGACCCTGTCTCAAACAAAACAAAACAAAACAAAAAAGAACAAAAAAGGGTTTAGTCATGAATAGGGCAGGACCCCATGTGATAGGCTCCTCCCCTAATTTGTGGACATCAACAGTAAATTGTCCTAGAATACCTGACATTCATGGAAATAGGTCCCAAGGGAGAAGCTTTAGAACACCGAGGGGTAGGAAAGCTGCAGAGGTCACTACTAGGGGTACCACTGAGACACAGATGTGTGGGGAGGATGGAGGTTCGTGGTGGTGGGCAGCCAAGTGGTCAGGGAGGGGAGGGAGAGAAGGAGAGGAGCAGAGGGGAGGAGAGCGGAGGAGAGGGGAGAGGCTCTAGCTCAAACCCCAAGGCAATCAGAGGGACACTGCCCAACTTTCATACCAGATGTCATTCAAGTTTGATTTTTAAAAGTTTGGAAATCATTATTTGGTGACAAAAATCCATTGGTTTAAAGAAAACACCAACATAATGTAAATCATATTTAACCCTAGCTTCAGTGATTCAATGCAGTTATAACCCATAGAAAGTCAAATGAGCCGGGCGTGGTGGCTCACGCCTGTAATCCCAGCACTCCGGAGGCTGAGGCAGGAGGATTGGTGCGAGTTCGAGACCAGCCTGGGCTACAAAAGTGAGCTCAAGGCCAGCCTCAACTGCATAGCGAGACCCTGTCTCAAAAAGACAAAAAAAAAAAAAAAGAAAGTCAAATGAAATACTAAAAAATTGACAGTGCTAATATCCTTAACTTAAAACATCAGTGCTCTTCTGACAGAAACAGTGCCATGTGAAGCTTTTGGTAAACACAGCCCATGGATCCACCTTCTTTTTCTCATGAAACCACTAACTAACACGATTCTACAAAGAGGATGCAAATGTTAAGCTGTAATTTCCACAGTGTCTCTGCAGCCTGGGTTTCAGCTTGTCTGTCCTCCTCAAAGCACATGGAGAACACTGGGTACCCCAGCAGTGACAACCAGAAGCTACAAAAAATACAACACCGGGAAGATGAATGCCATAGGAGAACTGCAGAATGCCATGTAGGTAGTGAACAGGATGGAACAGAGAACTTGACCTTTGGAAGAGAGAATATACAATGGGTGGGTTGTGCCTATTTTCCAAAGCAGCCACCTGCAGCAAATCTAAGGAGCTTAAGTGAGAGAGCAGCGGCTCCACGTGGCTTTCTGCAAAATCATCCTGCCTAGGAAGACTTTGTTATCACAAGTAGCCTTGCAGAGTGGACCACTTTGGCTCCATAGTGACCAGGTCAGAGCAGCACTGCTCCCAGGCCCTGCTCCAGTCTGACCTACAGCCAGGGGCCTACTTCAACCCTACATGACACCTCTGTGGTCAGCCTGAGTGACCAAAGGTCCAGCCATAAACATGAGCTGAACCAGGTGCTTAGTACTGACCATGACTGTGGGCCCCACCCCTATATTTTTTTCAGAAGTGAATCAACAATAAAAACCATTTTCCTTTCCTAAAATGATTATGTATTTTCTCATAAAACCAAACTAATCAAGATTCTGGGGGAAAAAAACAAAAGAAAAAGAGGGATATGAGTATCTTCATTCTCCATTTATCCCATTACAACATGAAACTGGCTTTCCCATTTTTAGTAAGCAAAGCTTTTGTGAAGAAAGAAGAAATGTTAGCTAGTTTTCTAGAAATTATATTCTTATTGAGAAGAGATTGCATAGCGCTTTAAACTTTTTTTCTAAAGTACTATAACATTTAAATAGATCTTTGGAACAAAATACTTCAAAGTGCTCATTTATATCATTTTTTGTATTTTTTAAAAAAAAATCCACGTTTTTTTTTTTTTTTTTTTTGTCTTTTTGAGACAGGGTCTCGCTATGCAGTTGAGGCTGGCCCTGCGCTCACTTTTGTAGCCCAGGCTGGTCTCGAACTCGCACCAATCCTCCTGCCTCAGCTTCCCAAGTGCTGGGATTACAGGCGTGAGCCACCACGCCCGGCAAGGTTTTCAAAGGTATTACTCACTGAAACACTTTAACATAGCACTACATGTAGAATATAAACAGCAAATAATTTGGGATACAAGAGACAAAGTAAAACAATTTTAAATGATTATGGAAATAATCACTTTTAACTCATAGGAAAATTTATCAGGTACAATTCATTTCAATGGGAAGGAGTATTAAATACTCAAATGCTTCCCAGTTACCTACTTTTATTATTAATCTACTTACTGTGAATGCTTTCTAATTACTCATTAAAATATATCTTATAAAGACCTCTATAAATTAATAGTGATTGGCCTAATTCTAGGAATTGCATATTTCTGAGATTATGTTATATAGTAGTACATTTTTTACTACATTGATTTTAGAGTGCATCGTTTTTGTTTTTTTTTTATTCTAATTCAAAGTTTAATGCAAATCAACCCCACACAGAAAGCCTGAATTTCTAAAGCACTCAATGAATGATTCAAACACTGGACTTTGTGTGTGTCAACAGTTAAGCCTTAACTGGTCATTTCACTGAGGAAGGGCAAGGACAAGCTGATAATGGGTTATGGATTAGGGGAAGCAATTTTGGTTCTGGTGGAGCTTATAGCTATGAGCACACTCAAGACCTGGTGACACTGGCTCAGGTTGGGGAGCCACCTCAGAACCCCAAAGACAGGAATGCAGATGAGAAACCTTTTTTGTTGTTGTTGTTTTAAGTTTATTTATTTGGTACAGGGTCTCCTCTTTCTTTAAGTTAGGAATGCAGATGCAAAAATCCAGAGATGACAACCTGGGAAAAAAGCTAAAGGCCTCTGTGATGCCACCACTTCCCAATATCTGAGATTACCATGGTTAGAACAGATAATAGAGCAGAAGCGCTGCTTAAGATATGTGGAAAATCGAGAATATGCTTCTTCTCAAGAAAGCTCTAACAAAGGCAATGGCTAACACTAGAAAGCCTAATTGAAGGTTTCTGTTAAACACAATCTTAGGAGTCCATAATTCTTTCCCTGAAGAATCTGGGCTGCAGGTCACACAATCTCTCACCAGCAGAGGGAGCACAGGCCTTAGGAATGTGGCCTGCCCTTCAGATGCCACCCAGGCCCAGACAGGGTCATCTCTGACCCAGCTACATAACTCCCCAATAAGAAAGGACAATAAAATCAGAACTAGCAAAGTTGTAAATCTGAGTAACAATATATTGTGCCAAAATTGACCAGAAAGATAAATAAATATAACTTGTCTGACTGCCTTCACTTCAGAACTTTATAAAGTGAAGATTTATTTACCTAAACTTTCATTGCCCTAAAACACACTTTCAGAAAACAGTTAAGCAGTATTCCTCAAACCCGGTTAATGTAGTAAACATCTACGCCAAAGGTAAACAATATGCTTAGATCCTACAACAATGTTCAGGTTTCCTCAGTTTGAAGTTAAAAAATTAAAATTGTGACTTGGGGAAATGGTTTTAAATTGCAAATTTTAAAAATCACAACAATTTCATGCTCAAAACCAATTTTTAAATATTCTTAGGTTATCGTGAAGTGAACACAGAGTTGCATATGCATAAGCAGGACCCACGCACTTGCACATTTGGCTGCAGTTAAGAGCTCCCACTCGTGAAGACTTACTGTCCTGGAGGACAGCTTGTCCTCTCCCTTGTACCTCCTGTGTTTCTCTCTGACAGAAGGCATGTGGGCTGACAGACCACCAGCCTGAGGGGCAAACCCAACCTTTCCCGTGTCCTTTTGGTAATCAAGCCTGCCCCTCGCAGCCAGGAGACAATCCCCATAAAATAAAAAATAAGACAGGACTCTGGTCTTCAGTGTTGCAGGCATCTCGGGAGATAGACCAGATCCACATGATCTCTTAGGGACAGCAAGGATAGTATTTCAGCCTTATGAACTCCTATGATTCTAAGGACAACAAGCAGTCTCACTTATCCAGTGACCTATTTTAATTTGGAAAGCGGCTATGGCAGTCAGTCCGGAACAAGCCTTCAGGGGTCTGCTGGCACTCAGCCTGCTGGCTGGCCACACACAAAGGGTAAAGAATCTAAGTCCGTGTCACCATGAGTTAATTTTCATCATAACCAAAGGGCTGCAATGATGTAGGGAAGATGGCAGTTACCTGCTCAAAAGAATGAAGGCCGCTTTCTTTTCCTAACCTTACCAGGTCTTCTAAAATGGCTTTCTTCAGGTCCTGAATTGAACCACAGAGGTAAAGGTAAAGTTAAAAGACAATAACAAGTTTCACAGCAGGGGTGGTGGAAGCAGCACCTTTTGAATAAAGTGCAAAGTGGCATGCAGACCCAGGTTCCCATGCGTGCTCCCCTGGGGAGGCCTGTGATACCAACTACCACCTCCTCCAGGGAAGGGGTGCCCTCCCAGTCACAGGAGTCTCCATGAGCGGGCTAAGGGGTCCACTCATCTTTTACAGCAGCCTGGTGAGTCCCAGCATGCCCAGATATGCTCTGTGTCCCATGAGAGACAAATGACCCCGAGCCTGAGGCTGCCACTGAGTCAGAGGCCAGCGCAGGTCGGGGAAGCTGTCCAGGGTGAGGCCAGCTATTGCTCCACACCCAGGAGCTGTTACTGTCTGAACTCCCTTCCTATCTCTGGGAACTCACTACACGGTAGACCAGAAACCGGCCTCTCATTAGAAGAATCCTGACCAGGGAGCCAGAAAGCTGCGCTTCCATCAGACATGCTGATCACAGCGATGTGACCATGACTCCCTCCTCCACCATACTTCCTTTAGCTGTAAGGCCAGAGGGTCAGCTGAACTTTCCACGATGCCTTTCAGCTCTAAAATTTGACAGCTTGTCAATCTCATAGGAAAAATTATGAATTTCTTTATCAACAACTAAAAGATACATTTCTGGCTTAGGATTTCCATCATGTATAAAAATAAAAATTTCCTGTGTGTTCAGATGTCACTGCTCTAAGAGTTTTCCTATCCTTTCATTACGTGGCATCACAATATATTTAACAACTTCTTGGCAAACTGATACTGACCTTATTTTTACAGACCTCTGCATAGGTCCCTTCAATTCCTCTCTTCTGGGCCCAGGAGGGCATGACTTCAGGATCAGGCACTACAATGCCCACCAAATAAGCCTGCAACAGCCACCAGAGGAAAGCAGTCAGGACAAAAGCCTCTAAAGTGATTGCTTGTGGTCTAGCATTGAACATAATCTCTTGGTATGTATGCTCAGCCTCCAGACTGCTCTAAAAATAAGTATATGCTTACGAAACATTTGTTCCTTTGTTATGAAACATTGCAACCAATGGCTCATACTCTTGACTATTCATTTCCTGAGATAACCCCCTGCCTTTAGAAGTTACAACTGAGGACATCAGTAAAATTAGGCTGACACGTGCCTTTGATTCTTATGCCAGTGTTAAATCTACGTATCATAAGGATGCTCATGATACCAATACTATGATACAAATTCTATGAACTCAACATGTTTCCCAGGAGTTCTACATCATTTTGAAACTGTCAAAATCAATAAATATTCATCCAGAAAGAACTTTGTATTTTTATTTTTAAAAGACTTATTTGTTACAGGGTCTTATTATACAACTCAGACTCATAGGGATCCTCCTGTTGCAGCCTTCCCAGTGCTGGGATTACAGGCATCTGTTTTAGTAGCAGGCACAGCACGAGGCTGGCATAGCATGTGGTACCAGAATCAAACCCAGGTCCTTGCCAGTCAGGTGCTTAGACCACTGAGCTATCTCCCAGGCCCCAACAACATTTTAAATTAAAGCATTTTCTTAAAAAATAATTTCATATTTTATTACATAAATGCAATGATAGCATGGAGTATACTTGATATCTTCAATATAGAAAATACTTGTGATCTTTCTAACTTTGGTCTGACAGCAACAACATTTCATATACATCTGGCCCAAGTAAGTCACATCACCATCACTGCGCTGTCCTCTATAATAACTGTACATTTGAGGAAAAGAAAATCAGTAGAAATCCTGAAGTTTGCTTTAGCATCTTATTTTGGCATGTTAAGAGTAAACGGAGCATAACTTCAAAGGGATGAGAATGCTTATTCTTACTATTTTAAGTAACTTATTTCCCCTAACTGCAATTTATCAAACTATAATTAAGACTTCTCCTTTAGAAAGAAAAAGATTTCTGCAGAACAGACTTGTCTCTCCCAATATAACATGTTTCGCCAAATCCCATAACCAGCTGGAGAAGGATGTCTTGTCTGCCACCCCAAGAGGATGGTGTGCGGGGAAGGCTGGCCCAAGGTCCTCACCTTCAAGCTGTCCCCGTGGACGTAGATTTGTGCCACAGGCTCACTCCGGATGTAGATGTTCTCGATCTTTTCAGGTGCCACATATTCTCCCTGAGCAAGTTTAAATATGTGCTTTTTCCGATCGATGATTTTAAGGGTTCCTTCCTGTGGAGTTGACAATCAACCTCCTGAGAAGATGGTACTCCCAGGCCTGAACCCAGCACTTTTAGGGTGCAGCCTCTAGGGCCTGCCCTACTCCCCTAAAGCACACGGTCCCAAGCTGCTCCTCCATCTGCTGTCTGTGCCTATGGAGCCACAGCTCTGTGGGGGCAGTGACACCCACACTCTGTGGGCCCTGACTCCCGTTCCTTGTAGCAGTCCCCATTCCAAGCAGCGTCCTGCCACCCCGGCTACCCTCACCTCTGGCAGCAAGAGTTGGGCTCCTGTTCCAGGCTGCACTCCAGATGTCCAGCATCCACACGTTCCTCCCCTTAGGCCTCACCCAGGTGTCCTGCCCCTGCTACAGCCCTTCTGGGATCTCTGCAGCAGGCCAACTCACTCCTCAGGCAGAGGGTGCTGGTGCCAGGGCCTCTGGCACCCCGCTGGCCTCCCTTAGCTATTGAGCTTTGGAGGTGATCAGATGGGCCTTTGAGTGTTGCATTTCTGCACAGACTCTGTGCCTTGCCACTCAGCTCTCCCCAAGCCTGAGCTGCTCTCCAGAAGGGAAAAATAAGTAGGCCCTGCTTTGCTCAAAACCCAGGCTTCACCTCAGGCTCTATGCCTGTGCTCACTGCCTCAGTCCTCACTGCATCCCAGGAGCAAGGCGTCATCTTCAATGAGGAAAATGAGGTTAAAGGGGTTAATTCTTCCAAAGCCTCGCAGCAAGGAAGCAGGAAAATCAGGACTTGAATCCAGGTCTTTTTGGATTAGCAGGCTGTGTCTGTTCATCTATCTGATATTATCTATTTCAGCGGTTCTCAACCTGTGGGTCATGACCCCGGCGGGGGTTGAACAACCAAAACACAGGGGTCACCTAAAGCGATTCCCAATCATAGCTGTAGCAAAATTACAGTTTTGAAGTATCCATCGAAATTATTTTTTGGTTTGGAGTCACCACAACATGAGGAACTGTATTGCAGGGTCACAGCATTAGAAAGGTTGATAACCACTGATCTATATCATCTTATACTATCTTATATTAAAATATAATAGTAATTTTTAAAACCACAATTGTCTTGCCGGGCGTGGTGGCTCACGCCTGTAATCCCAGCACTCGGGAGGCTGAGGCAGGAGGATTGGTGCGAGTTCGAGACCAGCCTGGGCTACAAAAGTGAGCTCAAGGCCAGCCTCAAT
>PVJA010038444.1:0-19667 GCA_004027025.1 Myocastor coypus
ATTGCTGTCAGCAGCAAATTGTCCAGGCACCCAAACACAATGAAGAAGCACATCTGTGTGATGCAGCCTGCCAGGGTGATAGCTTTGTTCTGAGTCTGTATGTTCACCAGCGTCTTTGGGATGGTGGTGGAGGTGAAACCGATGTCAGCGAAGGACAGGTTGGAGAGGAAGAAGTACATAGGGGTGTGGAGGTGCGAGTCTGAGGCGATGGCCAGGACGATGAGTAGGTTCCCCATGATGGTGACCAGGTACGTGGGCAGGAGCAGACCAAAGAGCAGGGATTGCAAGTCACAGTCCTCTGTGAATCCCATGAGGAGGAAGGTTGTGACTCCTGTTTGATTTCCTATTTCCATGAGGCTGCTGAATTTTCCCAGGAGAATAAAAGAAAAACAAAATTGACTCTAAAGGGATTTCCAAGGACGGCCATAATGGCTATTAGTCAAATTCAGGTAACTCAAGAAATAATTCCTGTTTTATTTTTATTTCAATTTTGTATTTATTTTAATGAGAAAAATAGCCATGAAAGTTTCAAAACAGGTTAGTAGGACAGTTACAATAACTAATAGTTTACATATTGTTTTCATAGTAGTTATCCAGAGGACAAGATGTAGACTGATATCTATGCAATATTAGTATAAACCTTTCTTATTGTACTAAAAGAAAGTAGTTGTATATCTATCCATATATATATATATATATATATACATATATATATATGCATATATATTTTTAACAACAAAATTATCTTTTACTTATATCCTCCTTTTTTTGTTTTGTTTTGTCAGACGTGGGTTTTTCCTTGCTGTTAGAAAAGCTGGATTTGGGAACTCTTTATATGCCCTTTTCATAGTTGAAACTAGTCTCAAGATTGTAGGTACTTTTGCCTAATTATTGTATGCCTTTACTGACAAGTTGTTGTTATTATTGGTACCTTAAAAATCAGTTTTATCTTACGGGTTCTGAAATGATGTTCCTGGGCACAGCAGTACTAGCGTATTCTGGAAGCTGGTTAGAAATGTGCATTTCCAGGTGCACCCACATTCTGGGACTGAACAGTCTCTCTTAGGATTTTGGGAACACACACACACACACACACACACACACATACACACACACACACGAAGCAGGCTCCAATTTTTTTAAACATATCTTGGCAATGTGGTTTCTCTGGTATATTTTGACTAATGCATTTGGAAATGAAATGTATCAATTATTGTAACTGTCCTACTAACCTGTTTTGAAACTGTCTCGTTGCTATTTCTTTCTCATTGAAATTGATAAAATGTGTGCAAAAACCCAAATTTTACATGTCTCTTACTTTGTTCTTTGGATGGTCTGACTGCTAGAAAGTGCTAGCAAACACTGTTGTTAGGAACTCCTTTTTCCATTTTAATGATCACATTCTTTACCTAAATCATGCAACCTGCAATTGTTAAATAGCGTATCTCAGAATTTGTAGGTGTACAATAGAAACTAGCATGCATTTTTCACCATATGCTCTTCATAGGATCAAAATTAGCACCATATGGACATGTATATTTATATTTGTCTATTTTGTGTGTATATTTTCTTCTTAAGTTTTATTATAATTTATTCTTTTGTTGTACTGGGGATTGAACTGAGGACCCTGCACTTGCCAGGAAAGTGATTATTTTACTGACCTGTCTTTCTGGTACCCTTAGGTTGTTGTATGTTATGAGTCGGTGCTGAAAGAAAGGATGAGAAGACCTGATGAATTAGGTTCAGATGTCTCACTGAGATTTGTCTCTCTCGAGGTGAGTCCAGAGCTCCAGAAACATCTCAGTTTTATTTAGGGCTAAGGAACGTGCTCACGTGCACAATCACTTTAGTAAAGAAAGACTATAATCTCTATTGACCTTCACTATTTGTCTAATACTAGGCTCACACAAATGTTAATGAAAAAGATTACAAGGAGGTGATGAGATAACCATGAACATCCCAAGCAAGGGAGGAGACAATCAAGGAGCCATCAGGATAAGCTGTTACCTGCCTCCTTGAATCCCAGCTTCTGGAATCCCCAAGAAACAGACTACAACTGTCTCTGGGCTTTGTTTATCATTCTTTGCTTCTTAAGGTGCTAGTTTCTCATCTCTACATTAGGTTTTATTTTTGATGAGCATATTTTTTCTATTTCAAAGAGAAAGGAAAGAAAAACAGATAGTGAGAGCAAAAACAAAAACAAAGCAACATACAGCTTCTCTAAGAGCAATGAAACACTCATCTCTGACAATACAAAATAAAACACAGCAAAACACGGTGATATAAAGGACTATTTTGTAGCGAAAAAATATATGTGCATATAAAATAGGTTAGATATACAGCTACTTTCTCTTACTTCATGGGAAGAAAGACTTGCAATAATATTGTATAGACAAGATATCATGTCTACACAGTGAAGAGGCACATTGGGGTGATGGAGCTTGCCAAGGTGATAGCTTTGTCCTGAGTCTGAGTGTTCACCAGTGTCTTTGGGATGGTGGTGGAGGTCTTCTGAATAACGACTATGAAGACAATAATATGCAATGTAGTAATTATTGTAACTGTCCTACTAACTTGTTTTGAAAATGATTCATTGCTATTTTTTCTCACTGAAATGAATAAAAATTTTAAAAAACAAAGGAAAATGAAAGCAACATAGAGCAAATAAAATGGTACAGCGTTTCAAAACAAGAACAGAAAAATATCATCAAATTCGTTGCTCAGATTACCAGGTGTAGGCATGCAAGATTGATCAAGCATTTTTTTCCTTGTCTTTTATACTTTTTTTTTTGGTATGAGGGACTGAATTCAGGACCATGTACTTGCCAGTTAGGCAATTAAGCAGCTGAGCTGTCTCTCTGGCCCCACTTTTTATTTTTCTAATTTGTTTTAAAGACCATATTAAAATAATACTGAGATATTAGGGATGACACACACTTAAAAGAGCAAGATGAGAGGTATTCAACTGCTGTTGTTATACACTCTGGGTTAATTTTAATTTTATATTTTCTTCTAGGCAATTAGCTTATGGCCTCTTGTCAAGTGCTGAAAATTCAGGTGGTGTATTCCACTTTCTACACTCTTATTAATGATTATAAATGATTAACTGGGTCAATAGCAGATTTTCAAACCTTTTACGTGTTTTCAGTTATTTAATCTTCGTAATATAATTAAAAATCAAGTGTTAAAACCACCTTGTATTATTTATCACTATCATTATTCTATTCCTGGTGCCAATTTGTTCTCTGGATGAATTTTAGAATCTCTAGTCATGTTGGAAGAAAAAACTCTTAGGATTTTATTAGGGATTCCATTAAAGCTATGAATTAATTAGGAAAAAATTGACCTCTTTATTATGGTCACTTTCTCATATGGATAAGAGATATTTACCTCTATATATCTCAGTCCAGTTTTGGGTATGCTTTCTTTAAACTACTGGGTTATATTCACTTTTTTTTTTTTTTTGTGGAACCAGAGATTGAACTCAGGTCCTTGTGTTTGCCAGGCAAGTGCTTATTCTACTGAGCTATCTCTTCAGCTCCGATATTAACTTCTTGTTAGGAAATTTAAAAATTTTAAAATGCAATCTACATTTACTGTCATAAAAAGAGATATCTTTGCTATTGCTAGTATATTAATAAGGAATTGATATTAATAAAGAATATTAATAAAGAATAAAATATATTAATAAAGTGTGATTTTCTGTGTTGATGAAGTACCTTGTTTTGCTTCTTTGCATTTCTTTGTTAACTAAGTGATTTCCTATACATTTCTAATCCCTAAGTAATTTTAATTCATGACACTTTTCTAGGTCTTACTGAATTGTTTCAAAATCCCAAACCCTTGTTAAAATGTATGGTGAGATTTGAAAGTCCTATTTTTATTTCAAAAGGTATAAGCCTAGACATTTGTAACATAATGCCAGCCTCACTGTCATGTGAAATTTAAAAATTGTATTAAGTTGTAGTTTTTGCTCCTGGATACTTTACAGGGATTTCATAAAGCTGTAAATATATACTTAATGCTTACTTAAATATTTAGTACAATGTTGTTATACTAATATGTATAACTCAATTTTGAAACATTAGATGTAGAATAAGACAGTACATCATTTCTCTGAGGGAAACATAAATAAATAAATAATATATACTTAAATTTGGCAATTTATTCTTTGAAAGTACAAATACTTACCAAAAAAAAATTTTTTTTTTGGTAGCAATAAGAGAAGTAAAGATCAGTAGTAATAGTTATAAAATAAAATAAAATATCAATGAAAGCATTTGTTGGTGAACATCAAAATGTCAGAATAATGTATTTGGTAATAGAGGTTAATAACTTCGACTTACAAATCCCATATGATAAATTATGGCCCAATGCACTGCTATGGAAAAGAAAGAGCATATTTGATGTTCATACAGGAAATGTGTAATAGTGATATGTGTTTTACATTTTGGACAGAGGACAATGAAGGCATTTGTAATGACATAAGAAAGATGCCAATATCCTGGATAAGGAACACTTAAGATATACTGGCACTAATTAAAGGTCAGTGTCTGTTAGGAAGGTAGGGACTTCTCAAAACAAGAGAAAGCAACCTGCGCAGAAGCGAAGAGGAAGAGTAACCGAGTGGGATGCAGGAACTAACTGCTTGGGTCCTTTTGATGCGTGGACTTTCACTGCGTGGCCCTTTATCATCTGCCTGCCTCCATACCTGCTGCCCACAGCAGCTGTTCCTGGCGATCTTCTCTTCTTTGGGTGAGCTGAGTTCAACTCAGCTCCAGGGTTGGCAGGGAGGTGGCATCAGGCATAAATCTTCTGCAAGGTGCAGCGGAACTGACCCTCTCCTGACAGAGCAGAGCTAGCTGAGTGGATGATGGTTTTGTACATACTACTGTCAGGGCCTCAGAAGGTACATTCTAATCAATGCTCATTAAACTAATTACTCCATTATCATCCAATTCTCTGAGCAGTTAGATTCCCAGTGAGGAATCAAACTAGAAAGATACTTTTGTGTCCTGGTAGCTTAATATCTTTAGGATCAGCTTGTTTTGTCAGACAGGCATTTCCTTTTTCCTGGGGTTTTTGTTCCTGATGTTACTTTTTCTGGACTTCATCTCCCCTGTGCATCTTTCCCCATGAGTCTTTCTTTACATATGAGACAGAATTTCTTTGTCTTTCAATGATGTGAGCAGACACAATTTTCAGGACTCTGTGAGTTCTTGGTACCTACACTTGAAGTTGGAGTTGGAAACAGGGATTACATCCAACTTCACATAAAAATTTGTCAGGGAGATCGCTCAGTGGCATAAGTGCCTACCTGGCAAGTGCAAGGTCCAGAGTTCGATCCCTGATAACTGCAAAAAAAAAAAAAAAAAAAGAGTAAATGATGTCAAACCTTCTATTGTCAAGATTAAATGTGCAGTATGTATCAAGGTCCAGAGATGTGGTTAGAGAAGCACCGTGAAATGTGACTTGGTTGGCTGTCCACGTAGGACTCTGCAGGTATCTACAGCTTTGCAAGTTCAAAATAAGCCTTTTGGTTGGCCTCAGTATTCTAGCCCAGAAATAGAGGACCATCTTTAACAACTTCCAAGGCATTACTTACACAGCTTGCTGTGGTTTGGATTTGGGGCATCTCCAAAAGGCTCGTAAACTCAGAAGCGGGGCTTGTGGAATGCAGTTGGATTACGGGGCACTGCCGCTGACACGCTCTTAGGAAGCAGGGCTGACTCAGAGTCCGGCTGCTGGAGGTGTGACCTGAAAGGGTGCATTTCCCTCCCTGGCTCTTCCCTCTTCTCTCTTTCTGGAGGCCATGTTGTGGATGTGGCTTTCCTCTGGGCAGGTCCTTTTACTACGCCTTTCCTGCCTCGAAGCTGACTGACTATGAATTGAAAACGTGAGCTAAAATAAACCTCCCCTCTCTCAAGCTTGTGGCTGTCCAGTATTGTGTCTCCTTAACGAGAAAGTGTTGAATACCCAGCCCAAATCACATTTTATTAAAAGAGTTCCAGAAGATGAGAACAGCTGAGCACAAAGCAGCTCTTTTTGAGAGGTCATCTTTATTTTTTCTTCAGTGATTATTTTAACATTTTCCTTATTTTAAAATGAAGTTAATTGGTACGTGTTGGATATATGTAAGGAACACATTCATTGTAGGGAATTTGTACCTGTATGCGATATGTCTTGGAGCCTCCTTTTTTTTTTTTTTTTTTTTTTTGTCTTTTTGAGACAGGGTCTTGCTATGCAGTTCAGGCTGGCCTTAAGCTCACTTTTGTAGCCCAGGCTGGTCTCGAACTTGCACCGATCCTCCTGCCTCAGCCTCCCGAGTGCTGGGATTACAGGTGTGCACCACCATGCCCCACTGGAGCCTCTTTTTTTTTTCTTTCCCTCCTCTCCCTTTCCTCCCTTCGTATTCACAGAGCTTTGTTTCTGTTTTATCTTTCTTTTCTCATTTTTTTTGCCTTTCATTCTTTTCTTCTTTATTCCCCCTAACTCTTTTCTTTTGAAAAATTTCTTTTCTTTTTTGGTACTGGGAGTCAGACTCAGAACGTTGTGTTTGTCAGACTGAACTATATCCCTGGTCCCTTTTAAACAATTTCTTATGGTTTTACGCTTTTACACATTTTGGTCCTTATTTACACTTAGAGTTTCTCACACTAGAGAGACAATACAATATTTGCATGTATTCATTTCACTTAAGTATGATCTCTCTCTCTCTCTTTTTTGTGGTACTGGGGATTGAACTCAGGACCTTGTGCTTGACAGGCAAGTGCTTATTCTAGTGAGCTATCTCCCTGGCCCAATAGTATGGTCTCAAGGCACATCCATCTGCCTAGAAATGTCTCAAGTTTATCCTTCTTTATGGCCAAGTGGTACTCCACTGAATAAAAACACGCTGCCATTTTCATACATTAATCAGTTGATGGACATTTGGGTTATTTCCAAGATTTAGCTATTACAAGCTGTGCTGCTATAAACATGGGTGCACTGTCTTTAGTTTAAAGGAGTAGTTAGTGAGATGAGACTTTTCTTGTTGAAACTTTACCATGGAGCTCACAATGCTCGTGTGTCGCTGTCTAGTCAATGCTTTATTCCTCATTACCCACATTTCTCCCTCGAAATTCCACCCCTCAGGAATGTAGGACATTCATTGCTTACAAGTGGTGGAAAGGTATCAGCTGATATAAAATGTACTCTAGGAAAGAGTGTTTTCAAATCCACTGGTGGACCTAGAGAGAGAAAAGTCTTCAGGACGTTGAAGGGGACCATACATACCTTGAGGGTAATATTACTGAGTGTTTCTGTTTTCCTATATCAGGGTTGTTGTTCTTTGGATAGCTGGTTGGTGTATATTTGGTTGGTGTCCTGAATCTTGTGATAAATGCACTGTACTTCCTTCTGTGTTTCCACTTTAACATTTATTCATGGACTTATGATCCATTATAATATTTTTTTCTGGCTTAAGGATGATTTGTTACTATTATGTACAGAAAATTCAAGAGCACATTTCTCCCAGTTTATTGGCATTTTTTTTCAGGGTTGGTCATCCAAGCTATAGATTTGGGGCCTAGGATATTGCCTCCATAGTGACGATAGATCTCATGATAGTGACATATAAAAATATTTTGAGGAAGAGAGATGTTTCATGGAGCCAGACAGGGACATTTGATGTAGACTCTTGTAGGACATTGAGGACTTTGTAAATTTTCATCTTAGTGGCAGTGTATTTTTAAGTGGAGGAATTACTGAACAGATTTCTATTTTTAAAAATCATCAGGCAGGGCATGAACAATATGGTGGAGGGGACAGCACCTTTAAACACGCCAGATGGAGCCATAGATATAGCTCTTTACAAACCTGGAAATGGCAGAGGGCTGAAAGGCCCATTAAATAACCTCAGGCAAGTGGAGAAAAAAGGTTAATATTTGCAATAAAAGATTGTTGGTGAGTTCTGCATACCTAAGATAATAGGTGATATGATTTTCATCTTAAATGGCCCCTAAAGGCTCATGTGTTGCAGTTTTGTCCCCAGCTGATAGTGCCACTGAGAAGTAATGGGGAGGGTCCTTAAGGATGTGGAGTCTTGAAGCTGTGGAGGATTATAGGAAGTACAATGGCACCTTGGACCATGAATGCTTTTGTGTGTAAAAAAAAGAATTGGCTCATAAATGAAGCATTTGATAAAATGGTGACAAACACAATGGCAACCATCTTTCCCTCCACAAAAACAAACACAAACAGAAGCATGGCTATCCTTTACAAAATTGTAGAACAGATTAAGTCCATGAATGGAAGTTCCAATGTACCTCATTGTGGGTTTGAGGGTAGTGTTAAATCCCTGCCTCTTCCTTTCTCTCTGTCTTTACTTCCTTGCCAACACAGTTGAACTGCTTTGCTCCACATGTGCTCTGCACCATGACATAGGCCGAGTGACAGCAGGGCCAGGTGGCCATGGACTGAAGCGTCTAGCTACAAGCCAACATGAATTCTCTCCCTTATAAGTTGCTTTTCTTAGGTATTATGTCAAGGCAATGGAACGCTAACTTACTGGAAGATGGATAAGCAGAGGTCATTGGGATGAGCCATGTGTTAGGAACCATCACGGTTTCCTGCAGCCCACTCCAGGGAGGGCACCAAAATCTTGCCACTGAGGTTACCAGTGTCCACTTTTGTGGGGAATCTAGGATTGGGAGTTGTGGTCACATACCTCACCTCCTCCAGAGGAGTGCTGCTCCTAAATCTGTTGGGAAAAGATGGGTCTGGAGATGAAATAATCCCAAACATATTTCAAACACTGCAAGCATTGCCACAGTGACATAGTTTGCTGTGTGGCTCTCAGATCTCATTATATGTGATCATGTTCAGCTCACTGTCATTTTTTTCTAGTACTGGGGATTGAACTCAGGATCTTGCCCTTGCCAGGCAGGTGCTTATGCTGCTGAGCTATCTCCTAGGTCATGCTCACTGTCTTATCTGCCAGATAAAGATGGTCTCACCCCAAAGCCACCGCACCTCTGTCCATGCTTGTGCTTCCATGTTCAGACAATTGGCTGTGTTACCAACATCCACATCTCGCACACTGTCATCAACATGACCTTGTGAGCGCATACGCCAGGTGCCTGCTTCCTGCTCACTGTTATCTTTTGAATGCCAGAGCCATAGCTGTACACTCATGGATGTGATTCAGGTGTCAGCTCTATGGTTACTTACTGCAATATCTCATAGTCCATGGTGGCATTGGACTTGCAAGTGAGCCTCAGGCCACACTCAGTATTGAAAGAGATGTCATTACATACGCCTTCTTCAGTGGGAGGTGCAGGACAGCAGGACCTGAGGAGCGATCATCACTGAAGTTTCCATTAACTGCAACTGTTGCAGGCATGGAGAACACTGGCCACCGAACCTACGTGCTGTTTGTCAGCTGCCACATTAGTTGACAGAGCTGTGCCGAGACTTTATATCTCTACCTTTATGATAGCCAGAGTTACCGTATCTTCCCACGAAATATTCTCACACTTGTTTTTTAGGAGAAAATATTTCCGCAGAAAAATTAACACTCACAAGTGAAATAAACTAGACCTAGAGGTATAAATATAGTATAGTCTCCCTAGTGTAAGAACTCAAAAGAAGAAATAAAAATGGAGAGGCATAACACAGCTGAATGGAAATGAAGGATTTAAGGGTTAAACAATGAAGTGACTGTAAGCAGAAAAGATAGGAAGCATAGCAGGGGCAAAGCCATGAACTTATATACACAGGATGAATTAGGTAATGATCCTAGAAACCTCCAAAATGTTTTTGACGCTGAGGATAGCGATGTATAACAGTAAAAATATGCTTGGAATGGCTGTCACCCTGGTCTTTTAGATGTGTGCTGCTTCTAATGTAACTTCAGTCACTGCTATACTCTCTCTCAAGTAAATGGTTGGTTTACAAGAAAACATAAAAGTGTATTAAATGAGAGTAAGAGACTGGAAAAATGTCATAGGATTGACTGGCTACAACTTTATATATACTTAGATTTCTGAATGTCTGTGTAAAGATGTGTACCTACTCTTATCACATTGTATAGGAATTTATTAGAATATCAATGATCGATGGAAAATACTGATTCCAAGTTAAGTGTAAGATGTTTGAAATTCAGAAAGCCAGTGATGTTAAGCTCAAGTTACCTATGTTATAGAGTAATAGTATCACTAAGCTTTTCTTCTGGAGGGTTAAGAATATACATTTACAGACCAAAAATTGGAGAAAAAGAAGGGCTACAAGGATTGCCAACATTTTGGCCCTAGCCCTTCAAGGTCAGTGAGGACTCAGGCCATAGGAGAACCTGTGCTGTAACATCCTCTAACTCAGTGGTTTCCCAAATTTTCTATTCAAGGAAATTACAGGGCTACAGAGGAAAGGGATTGAAGTTGTATAGTGTGCCTAAGGACAGTCACCTAAAGAGAAAACATTCTCTTGGGCTTTCACAGAGAGCGAACTGGTCAAGCAATGGCCATGACTCATCCAGATGGCTGACACTCACAACAGTTCTACAAAGCACTGTACATGGTTCCAAAGTAAATCCTGAGATGATTTGACTGCCCTTGGGAGATGCAAAAGTTACATATTTTCCTATACAGATCTTGCTTAATTTGCCCTTAACCACCCAGCACAAAAGTTTGACCACTAGGCATAAAATGGAAAGCTAGATTAGAATGCTGAGCTGTAAAAGGTTTAAATCAACAGCTTCCAACATTGCCAGTTTTACCAATAACCCACTGCAACTATCAAACATTGGATTATGTATACAACTACTTTCTCTTAGTTCACTGAGAAAATTTTTTTGTACCAAAAATGATGAGAAAAATTATAACGTCTACATCCTGTGCTCTGCATAAATAATAGGAGGACAACAATATGCATTGTATCAAAAAAGAGAGAAAAATTAACTTGTAAGTCTGATTCTTGCCAGATTTGTGACAACAGATTTGTTACAGCAACCAAATGCAATGTGAGACATGAAAAAGCAGATGGTTATAGTATCACCAGAGAAGCAAAGTTTGCTCATTGGTATACTCCTTTGAAATTGAGTCAAATGAATTTCTTTTAAAATTTTTTATTAATTTTCATAAAGAAATAACAATGAGAGCTTCAAAACAGGTTAGTGGGACAGTATTAATAATCAAAACATTGCATATTGTTGTCTTCACAGTAGTTGTTCAGAGTACAAGATGCAGACATGATACCTTTTCTAAACACTATTAGTACTTGACAAAGCATTAAAAATAATTGTTTGAAGAAATCTCAGAAAACATAAAGAAAATAAGAAATTATTTCACAAAATCATAAATCTCAAAGAGGTGAAAGACCTGTACAATAAAAATAATCATACTTTGGACAAAAAAAAGAAGAAAGAAGCCGGGCGTGGTGGCTCACACCTGTAATCCCAGCACTTGGGAGGCTGAGGCAGGAGGATTGGTGCGAGTTCAAGACCAGCCTGGGCTACAAAAGTGAGCTCAAGGCCAGCCTGAACTGCATAGCGAGACCCTGTCTCAAAAAGACAAAAAAAAAATCATACTTTGAAGAAAAATTGAAGAGGTTATCAGAAATTGGATGATGTAACATGTGGGAAAATACTTAATATACAATTACAGGGAGCTGTAACCATTGCTTTTGATGTCCCTCAGCATGTACAAGCTTGGGTTAGACTGCATGTGATGCTTTTTCCTAGGGGACTAACACTTGACTTTTTTATTTGTCTATTCTGTGGATAGAGCTTCAGTATTTATCTCAACAATACCAAGAAGAATTTTCACTTTTTTGAGGCTTTGATCTCAGAGATTGTGTGCAGGTGAGTCCAAGATCCAAATATATACTGTAGGAGAGGATCAAAGACAGTGAAACCCAGGAATGTATCTGAGGTCACCCAAGAGCCAGTCTGACCTTGCCCAAATTAATTAATTATCCATTAGCATGTATTTATTTATAATGCTCAAATACACAATGGCTACCAAAATGATTAAACCAGGTTTCATTGATGACAATGAAATTATGGTACTATATGGCTGAGCAGAACAGGGAAAGTGAGATAAAAGTCCTTCCAGGGAAAGAATGAAAGTTCAAAAATTTTTGCAGCTAAGATGAGTATGTAAATGGAGTGTTGTAAAGGACAGAAATGTTCTGTAGCCCAGACAGTTTTTTTATTTTTATGTTTTTATAATAATTAATACATTGCATAATGTTGTCGTTGTCATAGTTGTTCAGAGTACAAGATGCAGACATGATTTCTTGTCTAAATATCATTAGTATAGATATTTTCATTGCACAAAAAGAAATTAGCCCTATATATAGTCCAATAGTCCATAACAGTAGTGGATTATGAGCTCATCTGACATTATCAGAAGCTGTTGATTTGAGCCTTTTACAACTCAGCATATTAATATGGCTTTCCTTTTTATACCTTGTGGTTAGACTTTATGATGGATGGTTAAGATCAAGATAAGGCAAGACCTATGTTACAAAAAACAGTAACTTTTGTATCTGGCAAGGTCAGTCAGGTGCTCTCAGCATTTGCCCTGAAACCATGTACTGTGGTTTGCAGAACTTTTGTTAGTGTCAGCCATCTGGACGAATCATGGCTATTTCTTGACCAATTTGATTTCTGTGAAAGCCTGAGAGAATGTTTTCTCTCTAGGTGACTCTAGGAACACTGTACATCATCGATCACTTTCCTCTGTGGCCCCATAATCTCTCTGAACAGGAAAATTGGGACTCCACTGAGTTATAAGCGTTATAGTACAGGTTCTTTTATGTCCTGTGTCCTCACTGACCTTGAAGGGCTAGAGCCAAAATATTGGCTATTCTTGTATCCCTTCTTTTTCTCTAATTATTTGGTCTGCCACCTTAAGTTGTTAACCCTCCAGAAGAGAAGCTTAATGATATTATCCCCTATAATATAGGCACTTGAGCTTAACGTAACTATCTTTCTGAATATCAAATACATTAGACATAACATGAAAGAGGTATTTTCCATCAATTGTTGATATTCTAAACTTTAAATCCCTATAGAATGTACAAAAAAAAAAGAACAATTACATTTTGTTACACAGAGATTTAGGAACTTACACATGTACAAAATTGTAGCTAACGCTGCCATTCTTTTATGTTTCAGATGAAAGATATGTTTCTGTATTGATGAGAAAGATCCAGAGAAAGAAATTTTTGGAAATTTTATCTTTCAAGAAAAATTTATGAGACACACTTTTCAAAGTATGCATTTTGGAAGACTTCCTATCATATTGTAACATTTCCAAGCTTCTGACAATTTAGTCATGATTTAGCAACCCATGTTTATATTATTATATATTTTTTGTCTTTTTGAGACAGGGTCTCTCTATGCATTTCAGGCTGGCCTTGAGCTCACTTTGTAGCCCAGGCTGGTCTCGAACTCATACCGATCCTCCTGCCTCAGCCTCCCGAGGGCTGGGATTACAGGCTTGTGCCACCATCCCCGGCTAATACTATTAAATAATTACCATTTTTATCCTCTTTTAGGTCTTTTCTTTCCATTCTGTTTAAATCAGCATATGTTATGTATTTATCTATAAATATCACACTGAATCATTCTAAAATATACAATGAATATATATTAATAAAAATTTTATTTAAAAAATAAATTCAATAGAGAGTAGAACAGACTTGTTGAGATTAGATAGGCAAGGGGGAAGGGAGACAAGGAGTTAAAAAAAAAGAGTCAAATGTGTT
This sequence comes from Myocastor coypus, assembly GCA_004027025.1. Classification (NCBI taxonomy): domain Eukaryota; kingdom Metazoa; phylum Chordata; class Mammalia; order Rodentia; family Myocastoridae; genus Myocastor; species Myocastor coypus. Next base: position 13,750 of record PVJA010038444.1, read on the forward strand.
TATTTAGAATGAATACATTTTAGAGTTATATAGTATAGTAAGGTGCTTTGGTTTGTGTCTAGCTGTCTTCCCAAAGCCTGGTGGAGTGGCTTCTAGAGTTTGTGATTAATTCTTGATACAATGCTGGCATTATGGGTGTGAGTGCTACACTTGCCCATCCTGAAGTGGATAATCCACATACAAATAAAGGGATCTTTAGGGGCTGGGGAGATAGCTCTGTGGCGCAAGTGCCTGCCTGGCAAGTGCAAGGTCATGAGTTTGAACCCCAGTCCCGCAAACAAACAAACAAACAAACAAATAAAGGGATCTGACTCAGCTGCTGCCCCTCCCTTTGTTCTTTGCTATTTTCTGCTACCATGAATGGCTACATTCTGCCACTTGACACTCTGCCTTGGAGCCAGCTAAGTATGGACTGAAACTTCCACTAACTGTAAGCTAAATAAATCATTCCTTCCTTAATTTTGGTTGGTGGGTATTTTATCCTATCAATGAGAGAAAAGTAAACTAAGACATAGGGTCTAATAGTTTAGAGTTTGTGTATATTTTTATGGGAATATTTTCTTATAATCATGTAAAAGTATAAAATTACATTGAAAGTGCCATGTTGAATTCTTATTAGATACTTAAAAATTACAAAAGAGAAATTCAAAGGTTTCCAATACACAAAATTTATAAATGGTTAAGGAAATCAAAATTCTACTTACTGCAAGTAAAATATTCATATTTATAGCATAAAATATATTTATTTCCAGTGTACTTATACTAATTTAATTATTACAAAATCTTTCTTTGTTGTGTAGATTTGTAATTTATTTTATAACTTCTATTTCTACATTCTTAAAGAGCATTTATACAGAGGTGCTGATTGGGTCATGTACAACATTTAGTTATTCCCTTACATCCTCACTTGGCAATTCCTTACTGACGTCTCTGAAATCATGTCACAGTACAGCTTAAAGATCTGAAAACATATCTACTATTCACAATGAGCTTGTGTTACTCGGGCTTTTCATGTTTTTTTTTTCAGGTGTTTACTCATTAATTTGCTAACATATCAATGCTTCAATAATATTTTGCTATTTTTAAATTCAAGGTTCTAAAACAGGAATGATTTTGTTCTGTTTGGGACAACAAGCAATGTCCAGAGAAATGGATGATTTCTATATAGGGCTGGAAAAATTTGAAGTCAGAAATGCTGCTGTCCATCCTGTTATGTATAGATTCCTCCATCCCCAACACACACACACACACACACACACACACACACACACACACACACACACACATGCACGCACACACACGCACATGCCCCAAAGCATAGTAGTTTGGCTCAGAAATGTCTATAGTGTTGATATTCAGATACTGGCAGCTGTAATATTGAGAGCTGTCTTTAGATTTCCCCAATAGAAGGTACTAAGTATTACAACACTAAATTAGAGAATATCCCTCTCTCTATTTTATTTGAAGTTTTTCCAATCAGTTTAACTGCTCTTCAGATTTATTTTTTCCCCAAGGCTGGAGCATATGAGGAACTATTTTTTGTCCCCTTAAAGTATTTATAACTTTAAGCAAATGCACACATCTCATCATCATATTGAATTCCATATTATTATCATTATATCAGATGATTTTGTTTTTACAAATTATTATTTCTCCAATGATTTCTAGGTAACACTTTTTATTAGAAAATGTTTTAAAGTTATATATAAGTTTAGATGTGTGTTTTATTTTTTATTTTTTATTTTTTTATTTTATTTTTATTTTTATTTTTTTGAGACAGGGTCTCACTGTGCAGTTCAGGCTGGCTTTGAGCTCACTTTTGTAGCCCAGGCTGGTCTCGAACTCACACTGATCCTCCTGCCTCAGCCTCCCAAGTGCTGGGATTACAGGCGTGAGCCACCACGTCCGGCTAGATGTGTGTTTTATTAATCCTGAATTGTTTTACATTTTTAGAATGTTTTTGTTCATTGGATTATACATACAGTATAATTTCTAGCTTTTTGCTTAAATGAAGTCTGTATTTTCAGATGAGATCAGTAAGTCCTGCAGTTCCCAGTAAGGAGAATGAGGTGGGAGAATCAGTTTTACTTTCTTCTAGGTTCTAAGCATCTGTTTTTGCTTTTATCCCATAAGGTAAACTTTTTATTACATTCAAATATAGCATGTTCATATGGTAAAACGTCATACACACAGACACAGCTGTTACATTTTAAAACAAATAATAAATGATTATTTATAAGTGAATTTTTTTTTCTTCTTAGCAACATCAATAGGGAGGTGGGTCATGCCCACACACTGTGCTCTGTAGAACTATTGTGAGGACAATATGCAATGTGTCAACTTTTAAAAAAAGAAAGGGGAAAAGAAAAAAAAAGTAATGTTTATTGAAAGTGTTAATGTTTAATTGTTTGATCAATCTTATATACCTATATCTATTAATCTAAACTGATCTGATTATGAAAATATGTAATATAACCATTGTTAAATTTAAACAATAAAAATATTAAATCATGAAAAAAAAACCAAAGAGAAAAGTAAAAAAAAGTGAAAATTACAGGATCATTATAGAGCTTGTATCGATTGTTTTGTGAGTTTGTGTTATTTTAATGTGTTTCACTTCCTGTTTGTGGTGCAGAGGGTTGAACCCAGAGCCTCATCCGTGCCATGAAGACACTGACTGATCTACAACTGCAGTCCCATGTTAGTTAGTTTTTGAGGCTTCGTGATATTTTATTTAATTCAGTTGTTTTAAATCAGTTGTAACTTGATTTATTTACATAATTTCCTCTTTGTCTTAAATTTGTTTCTGTATAAATGTATACATATTTACATAGCTTTGTAAAGACAGAAAGATGAACAAGGCAGATGAGTTCTCCACTCCTTTGGATGTTGTAATATAATGGCCAAAACCAAGGGCAATAACATAAATGTGTGGATGACACAAATCCCTAGGCGTAAATTACGGGACAAGGCATCGTGTTCATAACATGTGCATGATAGGAAGTCATCGCATCCTTGACAGAGACTCAGATGAGGGCAAGAGTGTATTGTGGAATTCATTGGAAATAAAATTGAAAGTGCCAAAATAGCAAAGGAAAGATGCCATAAAATTTGCCTTGCTTTTTTTGTTTGTTTGTTTGTTTTGGTCTCTTTTATTCTACTGTATTTTTTTTGGTTGAATTCTTTATTTTGTTAAAGGAAGTTTATTTTTGTTTTTGGTGCTGAGGACTGAATCCAGGGCTTCCAACTTGCTAGGCAAGCATTCTACTGATGAGCCAAATCCACAGCCCCAGGTGTCACAAAACATATGCATCAAACCCCTCATTCAGTTTACTCACAGTGTATCACAGATATATACTGAGGAAAACTGAGAAAACTGACATTGAATCGTCAAATAAATATGGAAAATGCATAAGAAAAATGATTTGTTCACCCACAAGGCATAAAACGGAAAGCTAAATTAGAATGCTGAGCTGTAGAAGGCTTAAATCAACAGCTTCCAACATTGCCAGTTTTACCAGTAACCCACTGTGATTATCAAACAATGGATTATGTATACAACTACTTTTTCTTAGTTCAGTGAGAAGAAATTTGGCTGTACCATAATGATTTGAAAAATTATAACATCTACACCCTGTGTTTACATAAAAATGTATTTAACTTTTGATTTATTTTGTACTGTACATGTCCTTTTTTTTGTGGGACCGGGGTTCAAACTCACCACCTTGCACTTGCCAGGCAGGCACTTGTGCCACGGAGCTATCTCCCCAGCCCCTTATTTTGTACTGTACATGATGATTTTTTAAATTAAAAAAATTTCCTTTGTAACTTTTGTCTTGAAGTCATTTTTACATGGTGGTGGAACCCATAAAGATTTCAAAAATTTTTGAGAAGATATATGCTTATTTTTTCTGTCTTCTCATTTTGGCAGGACATCTAGAGTTAGGACCCTGGTTTAAATGTTGCCAAAACCAAAGGAGCGTGTTCTTCATTTCAGTCTCTCAGGGACCACTTGAGTTCATTTCTCATTTTATCCCCTGTGACCATTTCATTCCTCTCTTCTTTTTTCCGTTGTGTTTTTGTAACAATATATACATATATATTTTGGTTTGTGTGTTTCTGTAAATGTACAGCAGAAGCTTAAAAATGAAACAAAATTCAGGACTGGGAATAAGGGTGAATGGTAGTGTCACGCACATGTTATGAACACGATGCCTTGTCCTATAATTTATGCCTAGGAATTCATGTCATTCACACATTTATGTTGCTGCCCTCGGTTTTGGCCATTATATTACAAGAAGTGGAGAACTCATCTGCCACGTGTTTTGTATACTGGATGCTTATAAAGTCAAAATTCTGGGCACCATTTCTACGTGAGAGGAAAAATAATCCGGTCTCTCTAGTTCAGTAGTAATTTACACAGTGTGGTGAGAAGGCCAGAGGCTCAGGGTGGAGATGGCTTTTTGTGTACAGTCCTCACAGCACAGACACATGGACTCTCTATTCCATGGTGACACTGACAGTGCAGAGGGAGACGTCAACCATCAGTAACATTAAGGAGAATTTCCACTTGACTTCACAGGATGCTTTTCAGCAAAATGAACAACATGCAGCAAGCACATAATGTGGATGAAGTTCTCCCTGCGTCTCGCCGTTTCAGCACCACTTCCTTCCTAAACATCCTCTGACACCAACTGTTTCACCCTCCCTCTTTGCCATTAACCTCCATATACTGGCTCCCTGAAGATCTCGAGCCTCTTAACCAAGTACTTCTGCCAAAGGACTTCTGTACTGGCTTCTCTCTAGGCCAGCTGAAATTTCTGCAGATAATTTCCTGGTTCCTCTGTGTCCTTTTGAATTCTCTGTTCAAATGTCACATTCTCTTTTGATCGGGCCTACCCATCCATAACAAATGACGCTATCAGGATTGAGAAGAAGGTTCAATGGTAGAATACCTGCCTAGGTCTCACGATGTCCTGGGATCTACAGAAGGTACTTCCAACAGACATGTGAAAGAAACCTCCAGTATACACGGTGCTTTCATTGTCTAGATGGTAATGTTGTATTTGGCATATCATAGGATTATTCTTTTTCAAAATTACTTTATACATCTCAAATTCAGTTAAGGCGTACCATCTGGTAAGTATTAGCAAGTGTATGTGATGCTTTTATCATAAAAGTAAATAGACATGTGAGTTCTTCAGCTGCATATATTCTTGTTCATTCATTGCTAGAATGTAAAAGCTTTTGTTTTACAGCAGCCTAGCATCACAGACCGGAATATAGTCCACAGCCACTATCTATTACTCAAATGGAAGAAATATAGTTTCTCACCATGACTATACATTATCTGACTTCCTGGAGATAAGGCTTAGAGTGCGACAGATATTACCAATTGGGAATGGCACTAGAAATGCTTGAAAGGGAACAGATCCTTAGGGGAAATAGAGAAATTAATTTATAAACTGAAAAATATAGAGTATGTAAATTTAAGGTGACATCTGTTTGGGCAAACAGGACTGACATTATTTTTCTTTTTCCTAATAGTTTCATCCTCAACATGGAACTAAGGAACAACACAAGAATTTCACAATTTCTTCTTCTAGGATTTTCAGATGACCCAGAACTGCAGCCCCTCATCTACGGCCTTTTCCTCTTTATGTACCTGGTCACTGTGCTTGGGAACCTGCTCATCATCCTGGCCATCATCTCAGACTCGCACTTGCACACGCCCATGTACTTTTTCCTCTCCAACCTCTCCTTTGTGGACATCTGTTTCACCTCCACCACTGTGCCCAAGATGCTGGTGAACATCCAGACACAGAGCAAGGTCATTACCTATGCAGACTGCATCACTCAGATGTACTTTTTCTTGCTTTTTGGAGAGTTGGACAACTTCCTTTTGGCTGTGATGGCGT
>PVJA010038445.1:0-19760 GCA_004027025.1 Myocastor coypus
TTTGTAGCCCAGGCTGGTCTCGAACTCGCACCAATCCTCCTGCCTCAGCCTCCCGAGTGCTGGGATTACAGGCGTGAGCCAATGAAATTTCTATTATGAAAAAAATTAGAAACTGACTGGGAGGGAAAAGAGACATAAGTGTATGAAGAAAAAAAAATAAAAGTTATGTGCATGTTCCACCTCCTCATAGGAAATGTAATAATTATGTATAACAAAAATATCAATAAAATAAATTCTTAAAAAAAAAAAAAACCAAAAGACATTTCCAGAACTAATTAACATGCTTCCAAATAGAGGGCTAGGGCCAAAATATTGGCTATCCTTATAGCCCTTCTTTTTCTCCAGTTTTTGGTCTGTTAACTTACATTCTTAACCTTCCAGCAGAAAAGCTTTGTAATACTATTACTCTATAACATAGGCACTTGAGCTAATTTTTGTAATGTGTTCTTTCTCTAATGTAACCCTCATCTTACCGCTCTCCACCTGGTTCTGTGTGCTCCGATTGCACGACTTTCTCTTAATTCCCAAATAAAACTCTGCTGCTTGGGGATTTTTTCTATATGAGGAGTGATTAAAATATCGGGTGAATGTTTATATTTTTATAATAGTTTTGTAAAAGATAACCTGCCATTAATTGCCCTCACATTTTCCCTCTTGCCTCTAGCACATTTACCACATTCCTCTGGCCACTTTCTGAATCTATTCTGGAAGTCCTCTTTCAGGACTGTCTTTCATCTGTGCTGTCACATCTGTCTTGTCCTGAAAAGATTAAAAACATTTACCTTTCATGATCATTTTGACATTGAAGAAGAAATGGAAGCCACACAGTACAAGATCTGGTGAATATGACCGATGAAGACTCACCATAATGTTTTTACAAACCTGCCTCTTTGTTAGATCGCACTCAGCAGAAGCATTTACTATATATTTTATTATACCTTGTAGAGAAATTCATGAAATCCAAGTCCCAGAGCTGCTTCAAAAAGTAACAGGAATGAAAGGTGCATTCAGAGAGAAAGGGAGTGTTTGAATGAGAATTAATGGAAATGTTTTACTGTAATAGATGTTTAAATATTCACCATATATTATAATCACAGTATATGTTTTCATTTGTCTCCATCAGGACAGTTTATGTTCTAAATGTATGTTAAATGGGACTCTTCATTCCGCTCACCCCTCTCACCCATGCTTTCCTTCTCCAGTGCATCTGATCACTGACCTTGGAATCATCATCCAGCCAGCCACAGTAACCAGACACTCAAAGGAAAAAAATAAAACAAAGAATCATACTGATTTCACACTCTTAATGTCTCTGTGGCCTATGGAGGTCTCCCCGTCTCCATAACACCATCAATTGTAAGCACCATCATATTTTCCTGCAGTTATTTCAGTGATGTCCCAGCTGTGAGCTAGGCAACCACTCATGTACTCCCTCAATTTATTCTCCACACTGTAGCCAGAACTCGAAATACTTGCCCCAAGTGCTACTTTTATAATATCCCAAAATGCAGAAGAGTTGAAATGTTATGGTGAACACTCTTTTCCACCAACTAAATTCAGTATCTACCTTTAGTGTTAGACTGTGTTTGCTTATTACCATTGATTTGTGCATCTCTAGAATGTTCTTAAAAGCCAGTCCGTGAGAGTAAAATATAAATTACTGGTAAGCTCCTGCATAACATTGCCACTACATTCTCCACACCACATGCCGGGCTATGCCTCCCCTCCCTTGCTCTTCAGCCACACAAATTTTTTGTTTCTCTCCTTCTCCCTAATGACATGAACTGTCTCAGCTCATAGTCTTTGCCACCAGTGCTCTTGTTGTTTTCTCCTCATCAGCTTATTACCATTAATCATCTTGGTCCTAATGTTACAACCTTCATCCTGAGGAAAAACTCTCTGATCCTGTGCTGAACAATGATACATAAATCTGCTTCTGTTACTTCTTCACTGGATGCAGCACCATTGCACTAAATTACTCATGCCATGAGTGCTTCAATGCCTGTGTCTATTCCCCCTCTGCTATGTAAGATCCATAAGGCTACAGATAATAACTTTTAACAGTTATAATTCAAGTATTTAGCTACGAGTAAGTAATCAAAAATATTTATGAAATAAGTGAAAACAGAACAACATGTAGCATATTGGAATGTTAGACTACTAAGCAGTTATCTCCATTTCCAAATTCCTGTCAACATAAAATAAAACTGGGGCCCACAAGGAATACAACAAATTTCTGAATATGCTTACTGATTGGTATTTTAAAAGTCACCTTTGAAAGATAATATAATTGTGTTATACATTGCCAATCACTTTCCTCTGTGCCCTTATAAGCTCCTAGAACAGGAACTTGAGGATACCATTGAGATACATGATGCTATAGTACAGGTTCTCTTATATCCTGAGTCCTCACTGATCTTGAAGGGCTAGGCCCAAAATAATGGCTATCATTGGGACCCTTCTTTTTCTCTCATTTTTTAGTCTGTAAACTTAAGTTTTTAACAATTCAGAAGAGAAGCTTAATGATATTATCACCCTATAACAGGCTCTTGAGCTTACCATCACTATCAGTCTGAATATCAAGTGCCTTACACATAACATGGAACAGATACTTTCCATAAATCCTTGATATTCTCAAATTTAAATTCTTATAGAGTGTAAAAAATTACACATTTTTGCATAGAAATTTAGGAATCTTACCATATATAAGATTACAGAACGACAATCCTATGACATTTTTTTCTCATCTCTTGTTTTCTCTTATTATCTTTTCTTTAAACAAACACATTGCCCCAGGATGATAACTCAGTTGAATAAGTGTTTGTCTGGCAAATGCAGGGTCCTGAGTTCAATCCCCAGTATAAATAAATAAATAAATAAATAAATAAATAAATTTGTACTAAATAAACATTTACTTGAGAGTTAATATATCAATAATTGATGACATTAGAAGCAGTACACATTTAGAAGACCAGAATGATATGCATTCCAAGCATGGTTTTAGTACTACACATTGCTATCCTCAGTGCAGTTGCTTAGTTCACAGATGTCAGCATACATAGTTATACTAACTGCTAACTTCAAAAACCTGATGGAGATTCTTAGGACCATTGCCTTAACCATCTTGTATCTATAGATGTATGGTTTTGCCTCTGCCATATTTCGTAACTTTTATCCTTGCTCTCTCTCTTCATAGTCTAATCCTTAAATTCTCTTTTTCCATTTAACTGTGTTATATTTTCCATTTTTATTTCTTCTTTTAAGTTCTAACACTAGGGAGACAATATGATATTTATACATGTGGGTCTGGTTTATTTCACTCTCACTACATGAAAGTTTTTAGTTTATAATTATTTATAACTAAGTAATACTCCATTGTATAAAAACAGCACATCCTTTTCATCCATTCCTCAGGTGACAGGCATTTTGGTTGTTTCCAAAATTTGGCTATTACAAATTGTGCTGCTATGAACATAGGTGCCCAAATATCACTATGACATGATGTTTTCAGTTCTTTGGGGATAATTCTCAGTAGAGGGATAGCTAGATTGAGTGGGATTTCCACTGTTAGTTTTTTAAGGAGTGTCCACATTGATTTCCATAATAGTTGCACCAGTCTACATTCCCAAAAACAGTACTACATATGTGTTCGTTTTCCCCCATAGCCTTTCTAACATTTGTTATTCCTTTGATTTCTTTATGATAGCCATTCTTTCAGGGATGAAAGAATCTCAGTGTTGCTTTAATTTGCATTTCACAGATAGCTGGAGAATCATGTAGAGAGAAAATATTCTCTCAGGCTTTCACAGAGAGGAAATTGGTCAAGCAATGGCTATGACTCATCTAGATGGCTGACACTGACAAAAGATCTACTAGCAGTAGTACATGGTCTCAGGCTAAATCCTGAGGGGATTTGACAGACTTTGTCAGATACAAAAGTTACTTTTTGTTATATAGGTCTCGCATTATTTTAGTATTAACCACCCAGCAGAAAAGTCTAGCCATGAGGTATTAAAAAGTAAGGTCATATTAATATACGGAGCTGTAAAAGGCTCAAGTCAACAACTTCTGACATCAGTTCTATGGATAACTGACTACTATTATGGACTAGGGTGAGTCAGATGGTTCAGCAGTCTAAAGCACCTGTTTAGGCAAGCTTAGGCAACTTCTGGGACCACAGTTCGATCCCTGGCACCACATGCTGCACCAGACTGACCCCCCGGGCAGGCTGAGCCAGCCATGACATACATACATACATACATACATACATACATACTTACTTACATACATACATATATACATACACACATACATACATAACAGGTTTTTTTTGAAGAAAAGACAGACAGACAGAGAGGAGTTTCAGAAATGGAAACTGGCTTACATAATTAGAGGTACTGAGTCCCATGATATGGCACCTGACAGGGTGGAGAATGACCAGGTGGTAGTATTGCCCAGCCTCAAGGCAATGGTTTAACGACTGCGGTGAAAAATGAACCAAATTTTAGACCCCAAGGCTGGAGAATTGGAGCTGTCATGTTCCAAAGCAGTAGACCATAGATGTCCCAGCTTCTAGGGCACACAATTTACTTTTTCCCTGCAATTTTGTTCCGTTAGTGTAGTTAGTGAGTTGGATGGTATCTACACAGCAAGATGAACATGCATCTTTCTTACTCACTCCATTGATGTCATTGCTGATCTTGTCCAGACACATCATCCCAGAGAAATGTCAAAGTTAACCATCACAATCAGTAGCATTTTAGTTGGTTTTGGTCCTATTTCCCATGAGTTTTCACTGAAAAGGTCTTTTATTTCATTAGTTAGGTTAATTCCCAAATATTTCATTTTCTTCATGCTATCATAAAAGGTATTGTTTCTTTAATTTCTCTCGCAGAGTGTTTGTTGTCTGTGTAGAGGAATGCTATTGACTTTTGTGTGTTTATTTTGTATCCTGCTACACTACTGAATTTGTGTATTAATTCTAGTAGCTTCTTGGTCAAGTTTTTTGGGTCTTCCAGTAGATTATCATGTTATCTGCAAATAATGATAAAATAACTTCTTCTTTACCTATTTTTATTCCTCTTATTTCTCTCTCTTGACTAATTGCTGTAGCTAATGATTCCAGAACTTTATTGATCAGGAGTGTTGTTCCCAAATTACAGACATATTTACCTCTGTCATTGTTAATATCATTAGGGAGTTCAGTCATATAATTCTAGCCTACATTATCCATTGAATAGCTATTGAGTAGTGACAGTATGGCTACTCTAATTTGATGTGCATTATAAGTATAAAATACAAACTAGATAATACAAAACATGTAACATTTTGACATATGCTACAAACTATGCAATACAACACATTTTATAGCAATGCCTACTAATTTGTTATATTTTACAATGAAATTTTATGATCCTTTGGGGCTTTTGTTGCTATATTAAATGAATGTACCAGTGAAATAAAAATACCTGGGTGTCTTGCAAAAAAAAAATTCCTATTAGGGACTATTGAACTATACTGGGGTATTTTGATGAACTCACAAACCTACAATATTTGAAAGGCAGTGGAATACCCATCTCTGAAAAAAACAAAACAAAAAGGGGATATAAATGAAGGACCATGATGTAGTGAAAATATACATAAATATATCTGTATATACCAAATAGTTAGGATAGATGTATACCTACTTTCTCTCAGTTCAATGAGAAGAAAGATTTGTACCAGTAGTGTTTATACAAGATATCATGTCTGCATCTTGTACTCTAAATAGCCACTATAAAGACAACAATATGCAAAGTATGACTTATTGTAACTATCCTAATAACCTGTTTTGAAACTGTCTCAATGCTACTTCTTTCCCATTAAAATTACTTTTAAAAATTTTAAAAATAAATGTTATATACTTCAAAACAATTCAAAGGAGGGATTTCAATGTTCTTACCACAAATGTGAAATATTTGAAGTGCTAGATATTTTATTATTTTACAATATATGCATATACCAAGCAAATACTACATTATACACCTTAGATGTATAAAATTATTATTTGTCAATCAAAAATAAAATGAAATCAACCTAAAATTAAGTCAACCATTCTGTAAATACTGTACAACTTTAAACAACTTAGTTACTTAGTTACAAGTTTAGGCAGTAGGTCCCAGCATGGCCACTTTTCAGAAGCAGAAAAAATTACCTTGTCTGGAATATTCCATTCCTTATTTGGACAGCTTGGCTCTCAATTTTACTCAAATGAATCAAATAATTTGTAATAAACATGGGCGTCCTTCAAAGCCTCACTCTATCCAGACAGGATATAAGTCAGACCTACAGGACACAAAACATTCTGTTAATCAGTTCTCAGTTCACTTATGTTGCTACTGTCACTAGATGTACTAACCAGGACGTAGATTTTGTATGCCATAAAAACACCAAAAACAAAGACATTTGGATGTAATTTCTGTTGTCTAATTTTCTTTAAGAAATGAACACAACCATGTGAATGATGATCATCTAACACATAAATAACTACTGAACATATTGAACCCACCTGATTCATAGGAATGTTAGTCTCATCATCAGCTGCAGTACCCCCATGTCCACATTTGGCGGAGAAAGAGAAAGCCATGGAAAAATAAAGTTAAGTCCTGGAGTACTTTTAAAAGTGGACAAACAGTGTCAAATCTCAGAAGCCTCTGGTGGTGAGACTCTGTAGCATTTTGTTTTGTTTTATTTTTTAAGATTTTTTTGAAACCAGAGGTAGAATTCTGGACCTTGTGCTTGCCAGGCAAGTGCTTATTCTACTGCACTATCTCCCCAGCCACTCTCTAGCATTTGGAACCATAATAAATATTTTCCCTTCCATATACATATTCTGTATTAAGCTGAATATTGTCTCCAGAAGTTAGCAAAATCATTTTCCCTCTACCATGGTATTATGTGTTGTATTTGAAACTAAAATGAAACTGTAGAAAAATGTATAAACCAGCAAAGGTATAACAAAAATTGGATATAGCAAGGTCTTGAATAATAGCAAGAAAAACTATGTCACATCAAGGTTCCAAAGAATTATCTGAATCATCTGGAGTATGAATTTAATCTATTGATCCCAGAACAATACACCAAGCTTATTAAATCAGATATTTATAAATCATAATTTTATCAAACTTCATGAGTTATTCTGATGCAAGTTAATTATAGTTGAAGAAACACTATATTAGAAAAAAGTGATCTCAACTGTATTACTCACAGCATCTACATCATGATGGCTGCTTGGCCACGGGAAAATTTTCTCTTGCAAAGAAACCAAAAATTATTAATTACAAAGCAAGCACTATGAGGAAGAAAGAGTCTAACCCATGTGTACAAGACACAGTCTCTGGATGAGCACTATTGTGAGGTGGGGCTTGCCCTTTTAGAGGACTAGTCCATTCCTTATCTCTTTGACATCACAGCTATGACGTTTTGCTATAGGCTTATGCCATGATGTGCTGCTTCCATGGCAGAAGCTCCAAGGCAACAGAGATCTATGTGCACCCATGTTTATGGCAGCATGACTTGTCATAGCTAAATCTTGGAAACAACCCAAATGCCCATCAACTGAGGAATGGATTGAAAAGATGTGGTATTTTTATACAATGGAGCATTACTCAGCTAGAAAAAGTTAAACTGGAGGTTTCTATACATAAATGGATACAAGAGACCACTCATAATTGAAATAAATCAGGCCGTAGATGTAAAGATAATATTGTCTTGCTAGTGTAAGAACCTGAAAGAATAAATAGGATTTCAAAGGTACAATGGATTCTGTGAAAGATAAAGAAACTGTTCAAAGTTAAGGAACAACTGGGATGAGGGAACGGAGAAAAAAGGGAAGGGAAAAAGAAATATATATGTATATATACATGGTATAAATGCATGATAGTTTGGATAAGTCTACTACTGATTTTTGCTGGTCTATTGAAAGGAGTTTATTCTTAATTTTTTGTTTCTTTTCTTCTTTTTTTATAATGTTTGACCAATTTTACATGATTATATATGGTAATCTGAACAACTAATGTGAAAAGAATAATATACAATATAACAAATGTGCAATTCCTATTATTGTGTTCAGTGAAGTTATGTATCCTTTCTAGTGTTTTTTAAAAATCTTTTCTATTTTTATTCTCATTAGAAAACTTTTTAAAAACATTTTACAAGGGCTGACCAGATCGCTCAATGGACTAAAGCATCTGCTTAGGCAGAGCACAGTGATCGGGGTTTGATTCCCAGCATGCCGTGCCATGCTGGCTCCGCCACCAGGGCCCTGTTGAGACTGGGCATGGTGGTGCACACCTGTAATCCCAGAACTTGGGAGGCTGAAAGCAGAAGGATAACTATAAGTTCAAGTTGTGCAGTGAAACCTTGTAGACCCTGTACTAAATATATTTTTTAAACTGGGGAATATGAGTAGTTCCTGAAAGACAATAGGAATCCCAAATGTGCTGCCACCAAGTCCCTTTGTTGGGGTAATTTATACAGCAAAGTCATAAATGTGGGTCAAACTCTAATCAACAAATGAGATTGCAAGTATAGTCTCTTATCTAATGTGTATCCATATTGTTGTCGTCATAGTAGCTATTCAGAGTACAAGATGCAGACCTGATATCTTACCTAAACACTACTAGTACAAATCTTTCTTCTCACTGAACTAAGAGAAAGTAGCTATATATCTATCCTATTTTTTCACTACAAAATAGTCCTTCATTTATATCCCCCTTTTTTGTTTTGTTTTGTCAGAGATGGTTATATGTAACACTATATATAGTGTTACACTATATATATATATATATATATATATATATATATATAAATATATATATATATGTTTTTGTACTTATAATGCAGTAATAGCTAGGTTCATGAATGTTTCTGTTTATAATTTAGTTCACAAACAAAGCATATTGCAAAATTTTGCTTCTCTTTGAAAACTATGCACCAGTTGAAAAACAATACCACAGCCATCCTCCCAACACAAACACAAAGCGCCCTCTTCCTCAAAATAATAAAATGGACTAAGTACATAACCAAAGTGACACTTCATCATATGTATTGTATATATTATATATAGTATGCATGAAATCTTCAGAGCAATTTTTTCTAGTGCTCCAAACAAAATAACATATTGCAAAAGAATGAATGGAAAATCACACATGAGAATTTAACTTTCCTTTCTTTTCCTTCTTTTCTATCTTAAAGAAACATTTATCCATGTCTTGGAACAAAGACAGTTATATAAATGCACAGTGATGCTCCGTGTTCTGATCTAAAGCATTTTAGCTTACATTTTCAGGAAGACTGATATCACGCTTCCTGTATATTCCTAGTAAAATTGGTTAATAATGACCATATAGAGCTTAACGGAAAAAGCATTTATTCAGGTTCCTGGTCCCAGAGAGTGTGGTCAATGGATTACATCACTGATTCCATTCTCTCTGGACCTGTAGTAAAACAGAAATATAAATAATACAGCAGACGGGCTTGGCAAATGTCAACTCCTCACTTATAGCAGCTAGGAAGGAGAAAGTAAAAGAAACAGAGACAGAATGAGAGAAAGAGAGAAAGAGAGAGAGAGACAGAGAGAGAGACAGAGAGAGAGACAGAGAGACAGAGAGGCAGTGACAGAAAGGCAGAGAAAGAGAGATTTCATGGCCCCATCACAGCCTGCCCAGTTAGGCGTCAATGTGCTACCTTTCCACTGCCTCCTAATAATGTCATCAAATTATGAATTATCAATAAATTAATATGAATCACTGCCCTGATGCACTTAGCCCTCATGCTCATCACTTTTTAAAAAGTACATCAAGCCGGGCGTGGTGGCGCACGCCTGTAATCCCAGCACTCGGGAGGCTGAGGCAGGAGGATCGCTGTGAGTTTGAGACCAGCCTGGGCTACAAAAGTGAGCTCAAGGCCAACCTGAACTGCATAGTGAGACCCTGTCTCAAAAAGACAAAAAAAAATAAAAAATAAAATAAAAAAATAAAAAGTACATCAGCTGGCATCTAATCCCCCAGCACAAGGTCTTTGAGGGATATTATACATCTAAACCATAGCAATAATAAAATTTGTCAATGGCAGTTCGATCCAAATTAACCAATTTGCATATAATATTATTTTATGAATATTCGAGAATTTTTAATAATGCTTTGTAGTATCTTGACACAAGAACAACCATCACCAGTAACCCACTGCAATTATGGAACATTGGACTATATATATATATCTACTTCCTCTAGTTCAAAGAGGAGAATTTTTTCTTTTTTCTTCTTTCCTTACCAATATCAATTAGAAAATGTATCATGTCCACATCCTGTGCTCTGTATTACTATTGTGAGGACAACAATATGCAATGTGTCAATTATTGCAAATGTACTACTAAAGTGTTCTGAAACTATCATATTGATATTTCTTATTAAAAGTAATTAAAAAAAAAAAAAGAACAACCATGCGGGTCACACTAGAAAACCACAGCCTATGCATTTCATTATGCTGTCTTGGAATAGATTTTCAAAACTGTAAACTAATGTCATTCATTCAATTGTTTATTTTGAAAGCATAGTTTTTTAAAAAATATTTTATTTTCTATAAACATGAGTGCACTTATTTCACTGTGATATGATGCTTTTATTCTTCTTGGACGATACCTAGATGGGGAATACCTCTCAAATGGCAACTTAATCCTAGTTTTTCAAAGAGTCTCCACACTGATTTTCATAGTGGTTGTACTAGTCTACACATCCACCGCCAGTGAAAAAGGGTTCCTTTTTCACACAGCTCCTGTAGCATTTGTTATTGGTTGATTTCTTGACAGTAGCTATTGTTTCCAAGGTGAGATGGAATCTCACTATTGATTTCATTTGCATCTCTTGAATGACCAATGATGTTAAACATATTTTCATATGTTTATTTGCTATTTGTGTTTCTTCATCTAAAATTTGCATAGTAATCTGATGCCCATTTTTGAACTGGGTCTTTAAATTTGAAAGGTCTGATTTTTTTTAGTTCTTTATACATTTTGGATAGTATACCTTTGTCTGAGTAACACCTGACAAATCTTTTTTTCGCACAATGTTGGTAGTCTCTTTCCTCTGCTTGGGGCTTTTTTTTTTTTTTTTTTTTTTGCTATGGAAAAGCTTTTTAATAAGCTGAAATCCCAGTCGTTCATTCTTTGTGATACTTCCTGTGTGATCAGGGTTTATGCATAATGTCTTTATTTGCACCAATGTATTCAAGAGTTTTAGCTATTCCATCTTTCAATGTATTTATTGTTTCTAGCTTAATGTTTGGATCTTTGATCCCTTTTACATTTAATTTAGTACATGTTAAAAGATATCAGTCCAATTTTAATTTTTGACACGTAATTTTAATTTTACATTTTAATATCTAACATGAGTAAATATTGATAGAGGTAACCCACATGCACAAAGATTTGAAAATTACTGGTTTAACAGGAAGTCTATAAATATAAGATGCTCTTCTCTTTGCCCTTACATATAGTTAAATGACTAAATCATCAGCTTGATCTTCTAAAAACTTCATTTTAATCTTTGTTGGGCAGATCTATTTCAGTTTAACTTAACCCTAAGGCTTGATTGACCTTTATGCCTGCTTTTGTTATGTGTACTTTAATGTTCATTCAGGTACTTTTTCAGGAATAAATAAACTAACATGTCAGAGAGATAGCTGCACCCTATATTTATCACAGCATTGTTCACAATAATCAAGGTAGAGAAACAACAAAGTGTTTGTATTAGCCAACTTTCCCCTATTTGGAGCAAAATACCTAAAATGCACACCTAATTTACTTGACTCATGATTTCAGCAAATGCAATCCAGAGTTGGCTGATTCCAAGACAAAAGCACACACAGAAGCGCATGGTGGAGCAGAGCTGTCTGGGAAGCAACACACTGGGGAGAGTGGCCATAAGAGCCATACCCATCAAAGGCACACTGTAATGACCTGACCCCCTTTTTGTAACAGTCCATTCAACTATGAATTCATAAATGGATTACTCCACTTTAAGTATAGAGACCCCATGGTGTAGTGATCTCTCCAGAAGTCTACTAGTCTCATCAAGTTCATTAACCAGCATCATGTCCATCAACAGTCGAATAGTTTTATTTTTTTAAATATCACTAATTACCTACAAAAGTATACTTGCCTTATTTCAATAGCAAGGTACCTCAGGTTCCCTTTGAGCTTTCCCTCAGTACCTGTACAATCATTTATTGTCTAAAATTCTTCTCTGTTTCCTGTGGATCAGGTAATCATTCTTGTTTAACCAGTGCTAGTTGCCAAGACAGGAAATGCCAGGCCCAGCCTTCAATGTGTTCAGTTCCAGCCATGGTGGAGTGCCAGACCTAGATCTTCCTGCTTGACCTCTAGGACAGATAAGACAGGAATCTTCCTGAAATTCACTTTTCATCGCACAACATGTGTATTATGCAAATGGAAATTTCAAAGCCTCCTGAGTTCCTCCATGCATCTTGTGCCTATAGTCCTCCAGTTATAGCCTTGAGCTATTGAGCAATCCTCTCTCTCAACTTCCATTGTGCTCTCATTTGCATGTATTTCTTTGAGCGTTCCCCAGATGAAGTCTAAGATTTTTCTGTGGTATCTCTGGTCTGCTCCCACACTCAGACATTTTACAGTAAATTAACATTCCTAAGCCTTTAGTATCTTTTCAAAGCTTTCTGAGTAAAACCTAGTCTTTCTCTCTATCATTTTATAAGAAGTATTCTCTATTCTGTATTTTAATATCTCCTGCTATAGCTTGCAGCAATATCCTCCCAATTCTTCACTACCACTTCTAATTGATCACTGTTTTCTAGTTAATGCAAAAATCACTCTAGGATTACTACCAAATATCACACCACTCTCTGTCCACCCATTATAGTCACCTACCTATACTCAGTTAATCTCTTCTACTCTGAAGCATGCAATTGCACTTGGAATTTCACATATTCCTTCTACCGCAATTCATGTCAGTATCCTGGGAATTTCCACCCATGTATATATACAGCCCACTGACTCTCAAACATTGTAGTTTCAATGGTATTTTTCCCTAGATACCAAATCACTCTTTATGTTCATTTCACTCAGTCTTCAACTACATTAGAATCACTATCCTCCCCATATTCTTTCAATAAACAATCTCCACTGCTGTCCTTGTTTTTCTTTAGGTTGATCTTGGTCTTCATAAGTTATCTCATGATTAACTTTTTCACTGCTACCGTCAACTCCCTTATCTGTACTCTGCCAACTTCTTTCATCACAACCGTCCACACCTACATAAGTTCTTCAATGCAGTTTCTCTGTCTTCCTCACAAAATATTGCTGTAAAAATGGTCAGACATGATGACTGATTTCATTCAGGTTTATTAGATATTTCGTCAAAAAGATCTTGGATGGTTCTATTAATTCTAGAACTATGAGAAAGAAAAGACTAAAAAAACTCATGTTTGAGTATGTTCTTCAATTTCCATACCTGTATTACTCTGGACTTAATTATACAAAATAGAAACTATTCCATCTATTTTAAGAAGAAAGAAATCTTTCTGAGCTCATAAAGTGGCCTTAGAGAAATAGACTTTAAGGAGAACTTCAACGAACAACTCCCTCAACAACCTGAGATTGCCAGGGGAGCTTCCAAGAAACTATAAAACCAAGAATTTGCCTACTAATTTGGAAAGCTACAATTAAAATTGTTCATTCCAAAGCCATTCAAAGTTTGCTACCATAAGAAGCCATGGCTCCATCCAAGATATGGCACTAGTGAAAGTCAGCTTTAAAAATTACTCCCAGAGGCCCAGCGGGATGGCTCAGTGGTCTAAAACGCCTGCTTAGGAAAGCTTGGGCGGCTTCAGGGACCGCGGTTCAATCCCCGGCACCACATGCTGCGCCAGCCCTGCCCTCGGGGTGGGCTGAGCCGGCCATAAAAATGAGTGAATAAGCAAAGGTTCTGAAACAAGAAAAAAATAAATAAAATTTTAAAAAATAAATAAATAAACCTGGTTGTGTTGTCAACAAGGAAAAAAAAAATTACTCCCAGGGGGGAAAATGACCAACAGTAGTCCTTGCCTCTTGGTATCCATTCCCTTGTATAGTATACTCTCACTAAAAGGCATTGACTTGTATGACCAAGACACTGTGGAAATAATATTGATTGCCTTCATAAAAGATAGCCATAGTAGAAGCCAACTGCCATATTCTGAGAATATGGATGCAACACACTGAATTGAAGAGTATAAGGGGGAAATCAGAGATCTCTTCTAACAACTAGCGACAACTTGCAAGTCGCGTGAGTAAGCCACCATGGAAGTGGATCATCAAAGTCCCATAAAGTTTTGGGTGACTGCAATCACAGCTCACATCTGATTGCAACTACATGACACATGTAAAGATAGAACTGGCCAGCTAAGCTGTGCCCAAATTGATAACCTACAGAAATTGTCACAGATAATAAAATCTTTGTTGTTTTAAGACATTAAGTTTGGGCATAATTTTATTACAAGATTATATGAATGATATGTGTATTACCTTCTTGGGCATTAATCCTCTCATTGTGCTCTGGCTGACCTCACCACCTTACTTCTTGTTCATTCCCCACACCAATTATCTAAGTTCAAATCCAAGTGTTGAGGGCTTGTTGAGGTCAAAGCTGAAATTCTGGAAATGGCATAGACTCCTCCACCCTTCATTAGCTTTGTGATGAAAGCTAAGCAGCTTCGTTCAGGCTAATTATCCACAGATAATAACTATATATGAACAAAAACTACCCCAAAGGATTGGAGACCAATAAAATGGAAAACAGATTATAGAAAGACAGTCATCATCTGGAAAAATCCAAATAAAGGGCCCGCCAGGATGGCTCAGTGGTCTAAAGTGCCTGCTTGTAAAGCTTGGGCGGCTTCAGGGACCGCGGTTCGATCCTCGGCACCACATGCTGTGCTAGCCCGGCCCTCGGAGTGGGCTGAGCTGGCCATAAAAATGAGTGAATAAGCAAAGGTTCTGAAACAAGAAAAAAATAAATAAAATTTTAAAAAATAAATAAATAAACCTGGTTGTGTTGTCAATTTTGGTGGAAGTTGTTCAAAGGGAAGGTTGCAACATGCACCTCCATGGAGTTGAAAGGGAAAGGGCATTTAAAAGGATATAAAGCCTACAGTCTTATTACTGTGAAGAACCAGAGAAAATATAACCCTAGCCACTAAAAAAGTAATGAGGGAAAATTTCAAAAAGTAGCCAAACGGGGAGATCTGTATAGAAACGACTTAAACACTTTCTTGATCACCAAATCATGTGTGTGCAGGCTGAGGCTGGAGCCAGATTTCAGAAGTCCAGCTAAATTTCAGAGAGCTAAATCGAGATTTCAGCTGTATCTACCAAAGTGGACACCGTTCTCCATTTGAGTTCAATTCATATAATTGCCTACCCCTTTTCTACAGACACCACACACACACACACACACACACACACACATGTACGCACATACATGCACAGACATAATCTTATACAGACATGATGTTTTGTATCAAACAGTGTGAATGAACATAATTGGACAGTGGCATTTATATAAGATGTAAACATACATATAGAAGTTGTCAACGATTTCCAGTCAGAAACCAGTTTTCTAAACAAAGTGTATCAATATATTTTTACAAATACCCTTACCATTGTTTCTCAGCCTTTTGCTAAAACCTAGTATAGAAACATCCCTCTCCTGAGTTTTCGTGTGGGACACTTACTTTTTAACCAGAATAACATGTGCACTTTTTTCAAACAATCTGAGATCTTATTGAGCAAAATGCTTGCAGTCCGTCAACTTCATCAGAATACTGGTTTTTTTAAGAAATCAGAGATCTTTAAATGTCATCTGATCTTCAAATCATGGATTTTTCCAGGCTATGGCAAAAAGGGCAAAGACTAGCCTGTCAAACTAGTCACTCTTTGACAAATCCCTCTTCTATGACATTGATCTTTTTTAATCTGTATTTAGGACAAGGTTTACAGGGTCTTTAGGGTCTCACTATGGAGATAGGACTCGTAGTGATTCTCCTGTTTTCAGCCACCCAGGTGCTGAGATTACAGGCACGTGCCATCGAGCCCAGTCTCCTTCGCCATTTCAGTGGACCCTGTGGGTAGGGCCATCACTGGACGCCAGGGATCAAACCTCAGCTGCTGTGCTATGCCTAAGAAGGCACTTTAGTCCGGTGAGCTATCTGTCTGGCCCTTGACCTTTCTTTATCTGGCACATCTGTAGAAGACAGAAGTGAAAAAGTAGATTCAAGTATACTTCATGAACAAAGTACTTGTAGAGTGCAAAGCTTTTCACACTTTGGCAATCACTACTAAATATTCCAAAGAATTGTAGTGAATCTGCTTCCTGTTTTATATCATTGTATGTTGGATTTTAGACTGTCCACCATGAATGCAGTAATTTTGTTTGTTTAGGAAAGATTGGAAACCATAATGATGTTCTAAAAGTAGAAGGAAAGTTTTGCCTTGGTGAGTTGAAAAGTCCAGCTCCTGGTTAATTAAAAAATGTATGGAGAGAATTATGAGTGTCCAGAGCAACTTAGCTACTGTTTTATACAAGGAAGTTTATTATCTACAGATTTTGGTCTCAAACTTGTATCTCAAAGATGACAGATAATACATACAAAGAAAGAAAGATAGGTATAGATGATAGATAGATAGATAGATAGATAGATAGATAGATAGATAGGTAGATAGAGAGATAGAGAGATGGACAGATAGATAGACAGACATCTCTGTCTTTGTCTCTCGCTATCTTTCTCATCCACAACCCCCCAAATGGCTATGTATTATGTATGATTTTTTTTAAGCCCAACAATCAGCAATTACAAAGGCTGACCTCACAGGGAAACTTGCCCTCCCCACCAAGAGATCTGGTACATAGTCAGCCCACTGAAGTTTTGGTGGGGAGCTGTAGTCTAGACGTATGTGTGTGCGTGTGTGTGTGTGTGTGTGTGTGTGTGTGTGTGTGTGTGTGTTCCTGAGGAGTGAATCCAAGGTCTTTTAACTGTGGTGAAGTATTCCTTTTTCTTTTATTTTTCATGTTGAGACAGGGTCTCATGAATTCACTAAGTTGCCCAGGTTCAGCTCAATTTGATGCTACTGCTTCACACTCAGAGTGTTGTAATTATAGCTGTGTGCCACTGCACCCAGTTCGTATTCTTTCATTGAGTTTCCACAGATGACTGGACCCAGAATCTCTGAATGTACCTAAATCTGTAATCAACTCCATTATACAAAATGGTAAAGCATTCAAATGTAGTCCATGTCTACCTTCCCATATACCTTAGATCATGTCTCGATTACTTACACTACCTAGAACAACATAAATGCTATATAAATAGTTGCAATACTGTACACTTTGGGGAAGAAGAAGAAAAATGTCCGTAAATGTTCAGCATGGATGACATCTTTTCTCTGAATATTCTCAACCTGAAGGGGGTTGAACCACAGATTTGGACCTGTGACTAAGGAGAGGTGCCTATATTTACATTCCTTGTTCCAGTGCCTTCATTTCTAGGCCTCTTGCCTAAGGCCCTGGCCACGATATTTCTTTATGTACCTCTGTGGAGATCTTGTGGGAATCTGAAGAGAAAGGAAAACTTTGAAGACACTTTTCCCCTATATCAGCAGTTCTCAACCTGTGGGGCACGATCCCGGCATGGGTCAAATGACCAAAACACAGAGGTCACCGAAAGCCATCAGAAAATGTTATTTATTTGAAATTATAGTCTTGAAGTTGCCACCAAAATTACTTTTTTGGTTTGGGGTCACTGCAACATGAGGAACTGTACTGCAGGGTCACGTCATTAGAAAGGTCGAGAACCATTGCCCTATATGCTTCTTCATCACCTTTCCACTCTGTGCCCTCTACCTAAATCCATGGTCTCTAAGACTATGAAAGCCTTTTCTTTGGGGCATCTTGAAATGTGTAGTGACCTGACATGTAGCACTCAACCTAATTTCCAGCCAGTGTGCTGTTCCATGGGGAAAGAGAATGGGGGTAGTTGGTGCTCTCTCTAGTTTTGATCTCTTGCTTAAAACCATTGCTATTATTAAGGCTTCACAGGGCAGCACGCTCGGGTCTTCTTCTGTCCCTCTTCCCAGACAGAAGCTTTCTTTCTCTTAATAAATTTATTCTGCTCATAAAAAAAGGCTTCATGATTTCATTTTTGGCCTGTTTCCTTAATTGGTTATTCTGTCCCTGGTGAGCAAAATTCCATTCTGCCTCAAATATGCTCCTGATAAGACAACATTTTCCCACGCCTAAAATATCTAAAATCATGGACTATTGGATATTGCTTTATAAACAAAGTGGGTTTTAATAAGTTTGCTCCAAAATATTTTATTAATAAAAGTTTTATGTAAACAACACAATAGCAGAAAGGTACAATATGTTGAAAGCATGTGTATGGTTATGGTTTCTAATTTCTCTACAAAATCGACTAGCTATGATCACATTAGGAGGGTTAAAAGAGGAGAAGCATTTGTATAGTTTTTGAAGCATTTCCAAGTAAAAAGTAGTATTGGACCAGTTTTTTATGGTCAAAGAAAGCTCATAATAAAATAGACTTTAAAAAATTACAAATAAAAATCTGTACATCAAAGATTTTTAAAGCCTTCCCAAGTGTATGGCACTGCGTAGAAAGAGGAGAACTACTGAGAAAGGAACATCACATCAGGCGGTACAGCTCTGGCCCATTTCAGCTTGCAGAGCCATCTCCTCTTTTCTCAAGGGAAAGGTGTCAATCAGGTTGAAGAGGGCCACAGGTGTCACCAGAGAAGCAAAGCGCTCCTTGTCCATGCCATGCTTATCCACTAGTACCATACTGAATGAGTAGAGTGGGATTCGTAGTAACAGCCTGGAACATAGGAAAAACAAAACATCAAATCACAGCTCAGGGGTTCTGATGAACAAATCAGGGTCTTATAGTTACACTACAACTGAAAGTTTGATACCATGAAGGACTGAGTCATTCTTTAGATCCTTGCTACTCAGAGTGGTTCTTGGACCAACACTACAATATGAAAACTTGTTCCAGAAGACTTTTACATCCCCAAACTAACAAATGTCTGCATCATGAAGCAAGATGTAAGATGACAAGTATACACATTAAAATTTAAGAAGCTGTGCTTTTAGGGGCTGGGGAAATAGCTCAGTAGAATAAGTGCTTGCCTGGCAAGTGAAGGGCCTAAGTTCAATCCCCAGTGCTGAGAAAGAAAAAAAAGAAGCTGTGCTTTTGATTATAGTCAGGAGGTCTTCAAGCCTGAATTTGTGCTATGGACCAATAGTTGCTCCAAGGCTCCTAGATTTATGGGATATTAAATCCAGAATCAATCCAACTTTGCGGACTATTTTTGTACATGCACATACATATGAGAATTATATGTAACAATGGCTATAAACAATGGTGATTTTATCCCCTAGAAAGAATTTCACCTTGTGGGAAAACTTTTTTGTCTTCACAGTGGGGAGTAAAGATGTTGCTGGCATCCAGTGAGTATATGTCAGGAATGCAAATGAACATTCTATAATGCATAGGTAGTCACTCCACCAAACAAACTCAACCCCACATATCGAAAGGGCCATGGCTGCCACCGCTGGGAGCTGAGCCTGCGCACCCGCTGCGGGTAAGCCCCTGCGCCCCTCTGCCCCGCCTCTGCGTTCCCGAGACTAACTTCCTGT
>PVJA010038446.1:0-19760 GCA_004027025.1 Myocastor coypus
CTTTCCCAATCTCTCTCCCCCTCTCTGCCCCTTCCCTGCCCCACCCCCACACTGAGCATGGAATCCTGACCCTGAGGCATGCTGACCATGTGCTCCACCACAGGGCTGCACTGTCACCCCCACTTTAGGGAGCAGCTGAAGTGCACCCCTGCCCACAGTGTGAAGCATTCTGATTTCCCGCACCCGCACCAAGCAGGGTGGCTGTGGCTGGCAGGCACTGGTTACCAGTTTGCCTCAGCTGGCTAAGGCAGGGCACTCACACATACAGAACTTTCACGGGAGGCAGGCATGTCCCAGGTGGCAGCAGGTCATCACAGAAGCTGCAGCTGCGCAGCTAGGTGGTTCCTTAAACTCAGGAAGGCTGCTCAGGGCAGACGTGTGTGTGTGTGTGTGTGTGTGTGTGTGTGCGCGCGCGCACGCGAGTGCAAGTGCACACATGACCCAGCTTGCTCTAGATAAGAGCCCAGGAGGTGCTCTCCTTGTGTGTGGAGTGACACAGGATTCAGTCACCTAAAACACTGAGGGACATCTTGTTTCTAGAGGGGCAAGGAGCCACGCCCAGGCTGCCAGCCAATCCCCTAGGATCTCAGCATGATCTGCCGCTGGCTTGAGGGTCCCCAGCTATCCCAAAAGCTGCCTGGCAGGACACCTGCCGCACACCTGCTCCTCGCCAGGAATCAGCTTCCTGGTGTGTGCAGCTACATTTCACTGGGGCTTTTGTTTGCCTTTTGCTAATTATTTAATGATGTTAAGCATCTTTTTATGTGCTTTTAATATTTGCATATCTTTTTAAAGAAATGACTACTCAAATCCTTTGGCACCCATCCCATTTTTGTTTTTCTGGGACAGGGTCTTGCTATGTACCCAGGCTGGCCTAGAACTCATGGCAATCCTCCTGCCTCAGCCCCGTGAGTGCTGGGATTACAGGAGTGTGCCACCACACCCAGCGTCTTTGATTTTATTTACTTACTTACTTATTTATTTTTGCAGTACCAGGGATTGAACTCAGTACCTTGTGCTTGCCAGGCAAGCCCTTATTCCACTGAGCTGTCTCCCTGGCCCTTGGATTCTTTCTAATTATTATTTTTTTTGTCTTGTTGGTGACTTGTAAGATGTGTTTATATCTTCTAGATGCTATGTCCTTATTAGATGTATGATTTGCAAATATTTTATCCCATTCAATGAGACGTATTTTTATTTTCTTAATAATGTACTTTGATACCTAAAAGTTTTCAATTTTGGTGAAGTTCAAATATATTTTTCTTTGATTTCTTGCACAATTAGTGTCACACACCCCAGGATGTATTGCAAACCGAAAGTCATGGGAATTGGAACCAGATGTTTTATCCTCGGATGTCTGAGTCTGTGGCTCTCGCCTTTAGGGCTTCCACCCACCTGAGCTAACGCATGCGCATGTAGGAGGAGCGTACAGCTCCGTCCGCTGGAGTGTGGCTAGCCAGCTGAACGCACAGAGCGCCTCCGAGATCCACGATAGTTTGGCAGAGACCCGAGTGAAGCGTTTGATGAAGCAAATGTTGACGTCTACCAGGCAGAAGGAACAATGAGCAGCTGTTTGTGCTGGAGCACCACGTATGTATTCGTGAAAATCACGTGTTGTATAAAATTCCAGGCAAACAACCAGTGCTATGAGGAGAATAGCACTGGAGCGGATCCGCGAGCTATCCGCAGATCTGGAAGCTGAACATTTGTGAAAACTGTAGTCCTAGTGAAATGTAACAGCCACCCTTAGAGGTGGGGTTCAGAGGCAGGCACGCACCCACGCACATGAGGTCCTGGGTCTGACCCTCAGCACCACAAACAGCGAAAGACCACACGTTTTCTCGGGGTGGGGGTGGGGCGGGGAGGGCAGGCAGGCCCCCAGTGAAGCAGTACCAGAGCTGGAGGAACACGAAGCACTGTTCTCTTTTCTCAAGTTGTGCTGCTCTCAGCTATGCAGCTTGCTTCATGTAGATAATTCTGACTTTGAGTGTAAAATATCAATGTGCTGGAGAAAAAATCCTATGGAAACCAAAAAACCTTCCACATGACACTAAGGAAATGCAGTGCACAGTATGTATTGCAAACTATGGCTCTTCACAAAGCACTACAGAGTAGAAAATAAAACACTGGACAATGCACTTTATGAGACTAATACACAGCTACAGTAAGAAATGAAATTTACAGGCCAGACTGAGGAGCATGGATACCAAAAGCCTAGCTTGCCATTAGCAAACTACATACACAAAAATGCTATAAACATGTCCTGTTTGTCCCCAAAGTGCTTTTTAACAGATTAATGACTTACGAGTTTACTAATGTAATGCACTGCATTAACGGATTAAAGGGAAAACATGATTATCTAAATGGATGCAGAAAAGCATTTGATAACATCTAATGTCCATTCCTAATTTTAAAAGTTCAGCAATCTTGAGATTGTCTTTAACCTGACAGAATTATATACTAAAGCCAACAAAATACTGCACTTAGTGATGAGTCATTTAAATTATGTATTTCCTTAAAACTCAGAGTAGAACAGTAATTGCAGTGTGTCATATAGAGAGCACTAGCCAGTGTAAGAAAAGAGAAGCACAATTATTGAGTTAGAAAATATACAGCTTTCATTGTTTGCAGATAATGTGAATACCTGCTGTGTTAGTCAGAGTTGTACAGTGAGAGGAAAATCTCATATATTAGATTCATCTGTAAATTTTTACATGTATAACATATATATATATATATATATATATATATATATATATATGATTTATTATGAAGAATTGGTGCGTGTGATTCTGTGGGACAAAATGTCGAATGTGCAGGCAGCAGGCTGGAGCCTGGGGGGGCCATGGTGCAGCCCTAGGACCCTGGCGCCTCAAGCGGGCCAGCAGCGCAGCCCAAGGACCCAAGATCCGCAAGAGCCGATGGCCTAAGTTCTAACACAGCTGGCAGACTCGAAACCCAAGCAAAGCTGACGGTTGCGTTCAAGATCAAAGGCAGGGAGGGGTACATGGCTGTCCCAGCGCAGGGCCAGCAAGACAAGAGGGATTCCCTTCCCTCCCAGTTCTAGTTCTACCTTCAGTTGGTTGGATGAGACCCTCTCGCACGCTTCTAAAACCTTTGCTTTACCATGTCTGTCGATTCACGTGTTCATCGCATCCAGAAACACTACATGTGCCCAGAATGGGTTTGACCAAATGCCTGGCAGTTCTATTCCTTTTCATGATGGTTACCTGATATATGCCTGATTATTTAATGCTTTGTCACTTTCTGTATGCTATGCATTTTCAGCTTTCCGCATACAGTCATGTATTGCTTAATGAGAAATACGTTCTCAGACATGTATTGTTAGCATTCTGAGAAATGTTCTGTTGGTTAAAGGATTTCATTTTTATTTAAACACTAGAGTAAATTTACCTAACATAGATGGTATAGCCTACCTTGGCTGTCTTATATAGCTGTTCTTTCTTTTTCTTTATGTATTTGGTCCATTGTTGCACTATGCAGCTTGGACTCATAATGATCCTCCTGTTTCCAGTCTCCCCAGCACTGGGATTACAGGCATGTGCCACCACACCTGGACTCTTTGGTTGCTGGCTCAGTGTGCCCAGGGGCAGGGCTAGCACAGGATGTGGTGCCTGGGATTGAACCCTGGTCCCTGCACTTGCCAAAGCAGGTGCTTAATCCACTGAGCTATCTCACCAGCTGACCAGCAAGAGCTTAAAGTGAGGTCAGAGCAAAGCCCAAAAGAGACACAGACATGTAAGTGGGTGTGGACCTACACACAGAAGCACCCAAGCTCTACTCACAGAGCAATGGCCAGCTGCGCCCCACTGATCTGCGTTCTGTGGAGAGGAAAGGTGTGTATTGTTAACATTTTCCTGTGACTTCCAGGACCTTAACCAGGCCGAAGACACTGGAAGGCTGAGGCGCCCCAGGGAGCTCCACCTGGGGTACTCAGTAAAATGCTTAGCTTACTGAAGTCTTCCTCGTTGTTGCCTATAGCCTCAAGCGGTAAGGAGGACAATGGAAGGCAAACAACTTTTCAAAGGATGACAGTACAAATAAAAACAAATGTATAAGCTAAAGTTTTACAAATCAAAGCAATTCTAATTACACTGTGAAAACACTTAAACACATAGAATGTTCACTTACTTAATATTAGAATAATCCTATATGTTTTTTGAGATCTCAAGTTTAATACAAACTTTTAAATTTGAAAATAATGTTAGATTTATAGAAAGGTTGCAAAAGTGGATTGTTAAGAGACAATAAAAGGAAAAGGACAGGAGTTTAGGAGCAGGTCCACAGCACACGCAGGTGAGAGATTTCCGTGGTAGGTCAGTCACTCTCAGGAGCGTATCGCGTGGTCTTCCATAGCCTCTTCCTTCTTCAGTACTGGGGGACTGACCCAGGGCCTTCGCTGAGTCCAAGGTGGGCCTGAATTTGGGATCTTCCTGCCTCCCACAGCCATGCAGGTTCTGGCCGGCGTCTTCCTCCAGCACAGCCCAGCTTTGTCGCAGCTGACACTTGTCGAGCTATGCAGCTTCTGCCTTTGCACATTCCGGAGATTCTTTCTTGTAGGCATCTCCAGTGGCCGCGTCAGAACTGGAGGCCTCGCCCCGTCCCATTGCTGCGGCCGCTGCTTCTCTTGAGCTAGGTAGCAACACCCTCCTTTGGCTTTAAGTTCCTCACTTGTTGCCCTCGCAGGAGGGTGAGTTACTGTGCTTTTCATGGCTTTGTTATAGAGCATAGCTGTGCTAACACTGTCACCTGCCAGCTGTTTCCATCGAACCACACTAACAAAGGTCAGCCATGTCCTCCAGCACTGTGTCCTCTGCATGGGTGACACCGTTACTCCTTTGGCTACATCGGCTCCCTTGGTGGCCTTTTCATTCTCCCAAACAATCGAGAGTATCAGCCTTGCCGTCCCGTCCTGTACTGCAAGCCCAGAGCAGGCGCAGGGATGCCACACACACTTTTCTGCAGCCGGCTTCTTCAGTTTGATGTGATTTTCTTCAAAACCTCCTGCTTACTGTTCTCAGCCTGCGCCTTCTCGCCACCTTCACTGCTGCTCTATTTCTTTTTTCCCCACCATGCTCACTCCGCACTTTCTCTGGAGCCAGGCTGGATTGAGTAATCCCGCACAGCGCTGTGTATACTTCTTTGCAGGTGAGCATAGGTTACCTGCAGACATGACTTCAGCAAGAGGAAGCCGCGGCCGAGGGTCAGAGTGCTGAGGGCAGGGCATGCACGTTCCTGCAGGGAAGATGCCTGTGGTCCTGTTCATCACCCAATACAGAGGTCTCCAGTAGAAGCAAAATTCAGCCAGACTGAATTGTTCGCAAACAGAAGCACTAGGCACTACTGTACGTGTGTGTGTACTAATCTGCGTCTATTCATATGTAGAAATAGTTCTGTCCGGTGATTTCCGCTCTGTTCTAGTTAATCCTATCAACTTGATTGGATTAGAAAGACTCCAAGGCCTTCTAAGGAGATACCACAAAAGACAAGATACTGTAAGAGGAACAGATGCTCCCGCTGTGGGCCAAACCTGAAGACCAAAGATCAAACAAATGCTTACCTCCTGTCTCAGTCACTCTTCTCTCGTTGCTGGGACAAATACCCAACGCCCAAAATGAAGGAAAGGAAGGTTTATTTAGCTCACAGTTACTGGAATTTTTAGGCCCTCAAAGGAGATACCACAGAAGACAAGATACTTTACAACTGTGAGACAGACGCTCTGTAATAGCTCTTGCTGTGGGCCAAATCTACAGACCAAAGATCAGAATGCTTACCTCCCTAAACAAAGACAAACACCCAAGATTGATCATCTCCTTGAGGAAACCAGAAAGTCACTAATCCAACCACTACTGCCTGGCTACCAGATAAATTGTGCTGTATTTATTCCCATTTGCTATGTGACTTACCTCCCCATTTGATCCTGGATTATATCAATTTCCCCTGATCGTAATTTGGGCCTGCTTGTAATTTCATTGGTGGACCTACCTCCTGCCCACCTAAGCAAGTTCCCACGTTCTCCCTGATAGGCCTGACTCACCACATGGTTTTCCTCTGTAAAAGTCCCTAGGAATGACAGATGCCCAAGGTAACCCTCTTGCAACCCCCTTTTGCCCCTCTCTCAGACAGAAGCTTTTTTCCCCAATAAATATTATGCTCCGTTTGTTCCTAAAATTCGTTCTTAGGTTTTAGAAAACATAAACTCATTCCAGGTTGAGGTTCATTCCCCTACATCAAAATGACCTTTGTCTTTTTGATGCAAGAAGAAAAAACTGATCTGGGGTGGATGACCTCCAATAAGGAATCTCCAAATGATACAGGGAAAACTGATCTCTCAACCTGAAAAGTACCTGGGACGAGTTCATGTTCTCTAAAAATGAACAATGAATTTTAGGAACAGAGGTAATGAGCAGAACATACTTATTGATGGCAAGAAAGCTCCTGTCCAAGAGAAGGACAGGAGGGGGGTCCCGAGTGGGTGTCCCCTGGAAGCTGGACGCTGTCTCTTCCAGGGACTTTTATAGAGGAAAACCATGCAGTAAGGTAGGTCTAAAGTGAAAACCATGGAAACTCGTTTAGGTGGGCATGAGGTGGGACAAATCTATGGTCAACGAACGGAGGGTATAAGCACCATTGCTCAGGTAAAATTGATTAAGTCCAGGACCAAATGGGAAAGCAAGTCATGTAGCAAGTGGGAGTGAATACAGAACAGGACTTTATCAGGTAGACGTCCGGTAGTAGTCGGATTAATGATTCTTCTGGCTTCCTCAGAGTGATGGTCAATCTTTTATTTATTTTTTTTTTCTTGTTTCAGAACCTTTGTTTGTTTATTCACTCATTTTTATGGCTGGCTCAGCCCACCCCAAGGACAGGGCTGGCACAGCATGTGGTGCCGGGGATTGAACTGTGGTCCCTGAAGCCCCCCAAGCTTTCCCAAGCAGGCGCTTTAGACCACTGAGCCATCCCGCTGGGCCCATGATGGTCAATCTTTAAGGAGGTCAGCATTTGTTCCATCGTTGGCTTTTAGGTCTGGCACGCTGCGGGAGCATCCGTCCCTCCCGTTGCTAGATATCTTGCCTTCTGTGTTATCTCCTTTGAGGGCCTAGCCCTGTCTGCCTACCTATAATATTTCTGTCTAACCCGGCTGCCTGCAACATTTTTATTATAACACTATGGTCCCAGACTTTTCAGATTATTTCCTTAGTATGTCCTAGACCATCTATTCATTTTCCACCTGTGAGAACCCTTTAGCTTTATGTCTGTACTTGTAAACTATAATGCCTGATTTTATTTATTTATTTATTTATTTATTTATTTATTTATTTATTTATTTATTTTGAGACAGGGTCTCACTGTGCAGTTCAGGCTGGCTTTGAGCTCACTTTTGTAGCCCAGGCTGGTCTCGAACTCACAACGATCCTCCTGCCTCAGCCTCCCAAGTGCTGGGATTACAGGCATGAGCCACCACGCCCGGCAATGCCTGATATTTTAAAAAGCAATATAGAGTGGGTGCACCCCACGTGCACAAGGTCCTGAGATCCATCCTCAGCACCCACCCCTTCAGCATGGACCTGTAGTATTCGGTGCATGCAGCACTGGTCCCCGAGTCTGCAACTGTGAGGAGGAGGAGGACACTCTTGGAGGGCTGCTTTCATGTTACAATTAAAAGAACCCTTTAAACGAAGAAATGAGTGTTATGAAAAGGGAAGTGCAGAGCTTAGACTTCCGTTTCGACTGTGTGGGCGCCAGTTAAAACAGATACTATCTTTGGACCTCGTGGCAGAAGACGCGCTTACCACGCAGACTGAGGCCCTGGCTCCACCCAGGCACTACAAACAACCGAATCACACACGCACGTATCTTTTGTAAGTTATAAAATTTAGACATAAATTCTAACAATACTCTTCCAGCCTGACAGGAAACTACAATGGATGACTCATCGCACACATTTTTTAATACGTACAACTTCCTTATTTCCTTTCGCTGTTAGTACGCTAAGGGACAAAAATTAGTGCACAAAAGGTGCAGCGGCTCGGAAGCAGAAGACACGCCTTCAGCTCTCCCAGCGTCGCCAGCCTTTGTTTCCTTCGGCTTTCGCCCTCTTTCCCTTCTCGGACACCGTACCAGCTGTCTCGCGATGGCGTCTGGGAAATGTAGGCCGCAAAAGCGCACGCGGGGCGGACCAGACCGCCGTCCCGGCGCGCACGCGCATGTGCGCCCAGGGCTTATCGGCGGCGGCGAGAAGTGTCCCTGCGGTCGGTGCTTCTGAGCTTGAGCGCAGCAGCGAGCGCAGCTTACGGTCCCTGCTCGGACCGGCACAGGTACGGGATGCCGGGTAGGGGCGGCCGGGGCGGCTGGGGCGCACCGTCCCGCGGCAGGGCTCACGCCGAGGTCCGGCCGCGCTCGCTCCGCGGCGAGCCCGGCGCCGCCGGCCAAGCAGGTGGACTCGGCCGCAGGGGGCGTTGACGGGGACGCTCGCTCCGTCTTCACCCCAAAAGACCGAGGCCGCCGAGCCCGGCGTCTCGGCGGCAGACCGGCCTCGGATGAGGGCCCGGAAAAGGCACTGCCGGAAGCCGCGCTGGGTTCGGAGTCTGGGCGCCCCGAGGTCGGCGCTGGGCAGCTCCCGTTTGTGGGTTCACCTCCCACCCCCGTTTAAACTTTTCCCGTGCGCTCGCTTTTGTCAGTCTTCCTTGTTTGACATTGTTTTCCTACGAGAATCCACGAGTGATTTAACTAAGTTCTATGATGAGTTTTGTCCACTTAGCAAATTAATTCCTTCTTCTTACTCATAATTACTGGCAGGTAAAGGGAGAAAGCCACACCCCGAGCCCCTCCGTCTAGGAAAAGCTTGAGCAGTGCAGATGCCTGGGGCAGAGGTTCTAGTCTAATTTGGCCAGAGTAGTGCAGGCTAGGTGACTGAGACTTTCTCCTCCCCAGGTGCCTTCTCCAGGAAGGATTGCAGCCAAGAAAAATGGCCAGGAGGTTGCTGCCAGCCCAGGTTCAGGTGAGTGAAAGGCGTCTGTGGGGTTTAAGGGGTCAGAGGCAGCAAAGTCATTCTATCCGTTGTTGAGCTTTTCTAAAGTAGCAGAACCTATGGAGGGATCAGAAGGGCCAGTAGGTGAGGCACTCAGGAAAGTAGGAGTTTCTCTGGCCAGCAAAGTACTTGATGACATTAAATGAAGCTGCAGCCCCTCCACTGCCACAGCCAGAGCCCTGTGAGGAATCCAGGTACCATTTTGCTCCACAGAAGTCAAAGACATGGAGGAGTTAAACCCCAGATACTAGGGGTTGAAAGAGAAATCCAGTATTTGCTTTCAAGGATGTACGGGAACACAACTGGGCCTCAGCATCTGTAGGTCCTGAGTACCAAATGCAGATCAAAATACTTGAAGAGTATTGAATATATTGCTTTTGTCATTAATCCTAAAAAACAGAGTGTAACAGTTGTTTGCATTTACACTGTATTAGGTGTCCCAAGAGGTGTTTCAAGGTATATGGGAGTGGCTGGGGCATTAGTGCAGTGTCATAAGCATCTACCCGGCAAGCGCATGGTCCTGAGTTCAATTCCCAGCACCCAAAAAAGGGAAAGTATATGGATACATGTGCATAAATTATATGCAGATATTGCACCCTTTTATATGAGACTGTTGTAGGTACCGTCGCATTGCTGATGTAAAATGCCCAACACTGAGAGCTTCAAGGAGGAGAGGGTCGTTCTGCCTCTATTTCAGTCCACAGTCGGCTGGCCCAGGGAAGGGCAGCATGGCAGAGGCACAAGGCAGAGGAAAGCAGCTCAGCTTCCAGCAGACTACACAGGGAGCTGTGCAGCCAGAGAGATACCCTCTCCAGCCCCTCCTCCTGTGACCCACCTCTTCCTCCCAGACCCTACCATTGACCTATGAGTCGGCTCTACCGTCATAAACTACTCACCTTTCAGAAGCCGCCCCTATGACTCCACGAAGCTACTAGGGGACTTAGACCTACTTTACTTTTGGTGTCTGCAGGAAGTCTTAGAAGTCATCCCTCACAGATACCAAGAAATGGCTACTTAATAGGAGACTGGGCGATTTTCTAGAAAGAGTGAAGAAACCTCTTTGTCAACAGGAGCTGGCAGGGAGACTCTCCACCACTGCGCATAACCAGGCTGGTGCAGGTGGTGAATGGAGGGTGGCCAGGGGACCGAGAAGTTTGGGCAGTGGCGTAGGCCTGGTTTCCCTAGTGTGGGAAGGCCCCTCCTCCCAAGGATTTCTTTGCCTCTGCCCTTTCTTGCCACTTACTCTGTATCATTGATGGGTTGGAGAGGAAATGTAATTAAAAACACTGTCTCTTAACCTAGAAGACCTCTCCACAAAGACAAAGAACATTTTATTATTGAATAAGGAACCAGACTGTGATGCATGTCACCTGCATTCTACTGAAAAAGCCTACCTTAAGTGGCTAGCATCCACCCAGTATGTTAGGGATGTTGTGCAGCTCAGAGTCAGGCACAAGTTAGGCCCATCTCTTTGTAAGAAAATGGGATGGATTTCAGCATATTACTTGGGCAGATGTCAGGCTAGACGAGGTTGTGAGTTTCACCCAAAAGAGCAAGAGAAGGAAGCCTTCACAGGGTGGAGAAGTAGAGAACACAGAGGTTGGTTGGAGTTGGAGTTATGGGGCCTGTCTGCACACACAGTCCCTAACGGTGCAGTTAAAGCTTGTTTGTCGCTTGTGATTGGCTCAACTTTCGTATGTTAGGAATCTGTTTTGTTTTGATGATTACATTCAAAGAGATGGCTACTACTTCCTGAAGAAGGTAGTAGCTTTCTTAAGGGCTACGAGATTGGCCAGTGACTGATCTGGAAGGGAAAAAGCAAGAAATTCTGAAAGGAAAGGTGTGGAGAGAAACACCACTTCCTTTGCTTCTAACAGGAAGAATCAAACCACTTTTTTAAAAAAAGAAATCAAAACCAGGGCCTGCTGGGTGGCAGGCAGGCATCCTGCCACTGAGCTGCAGCCCCTCCCCCCACACACCGAGCTCGCTTGTGCCCTTGCACGTCAGGAAGATCCTGGTCTGTGATCTCCCACCGGGGATAAGTACACTGGGGTGTACTTAGGGATAGATAAAGACAGAGCTAGCTATGATGCAGTGTTCTAGAAATTATGCTAAATAATCTTGTATGCTTTTTCTAGTGATGTACAAGGGTGTGAGCAGCATAAGCATTCACCTGTAGATTAAGCAAACTAGTTCATCCCTACAGTGATTGAAAAAAATACTGAATTTGAATACTATAGTCTCATTTTGTTGTTGTTTGAATCTACAACTATGTTTACGTGTAAAAAAGGTCTGAAAAGACATACAGTAAAAGGTTACATTTTCTGGTGGCAGTTTAACATTTCTTGTTCTCTTGCTTAGTGGTCTTTCCTACTTTGCTTTTTAAAAATGGCCCATGGGGCTGGGAAGATAGCTCAGTGGTCTAACTACCTGCTTGGCAAACACAAGGTCCCAAGGTCAATCCCCAGTGTCATATGCCACTGTGGTGGCACATGCCTATAATCCCAGCACTGGGAGGCTGAGACAGGAGGATCACTATAAGTCCGAGCTGTATAGTGTGACCTTATACCAAATAAATCTGTAGATAAAAATAAAAATGATCTATGGATGCTTATGCATGTGTGGAAATATTACAGTGAATGCCATAATATATATACATATATATATATATATATATATATATATATATATATGAGGTATAATTGGTTCGAATAAAAGTTAATGATTTTTAATAGGAAAAGAAAGGGCCTGCTGATTCAGAGCAATGGTTTGTTCAGCAGTGAGGGAGGAGGGAGGAGAGGAACAAATTCTTTCAGGAATTGTGACCCCAGCCCTGCCCTCTTTCCTAAGCTCTCCTGTACCCCAGCACACAGAGATGGCAAAGGTGATGTGGAAGTGGGACCTTCTGACCAGCACAGCACATGGTTTCCCGCCAATCCTCTCTGAGGGACTTAGAATCACCTTCTAAAGCCTGAGGCTTGGAGGCACCTGTGAGCACAGGCTGGATGACCACATTGCCAGCCTGAAGCTCTGTGTGCTTCTTGAGACTTGGCTTCTCATCTCAAGTGTTTTTGACACTTGGCTGCACCGTGGAAGCTCAGGGCACAGTGTGTCCCTTCTAGCAGGTACATGACAAGTACGCTGAACCATTGTGCAGAGCACTGCGCTGGACTGGAAACACTCAGCGCCTTGAGAGGTGACAGGGTTTACTTCCGTTCCTCCTGCTACAGGGATGCCCCTGGTGGAGCAGGAATGGCTTTACCGTTGCAGGAGCCCGTGACCTTCAGGGATGTGGCCGTGCTCTTCAGCCAGGACGAGTGGCTGCAGCTGGACCCTGGTCAGAGAAGCTTGTACCGGGAGGTCATGCTGGAGAACTATAGCAACCTGCTCTCCCTGGGTATGGCCTCTCCCTGGGATGCAGATCTGTGGGAGTGTCACAGGCCCTATGAGGGAGGAGGTGTGAAGGGCTTGGTCAGGTCTGGCCACAGACAGGCTCAGGCAGTGGCGGCAGCTGCTGCTCCCCTCAGCTCTGCAAAGATGCAGTGGGGCTGAGGTGACCATCAAAGCATGTGCTTTATGCTTTGCCTGGCTCCTCCCTTTCCCAGCCACCACCATCCCCGCCCACCTTGTCTCCCTGAGACCCCTAAATGTTCTAGAGAAGAGCACAGCACCCTCCTGGGACCACCGCCTGGCCATCTTCCAGAGCAATTTGAAGCCCCTCTGTGACCAGGCCTCCCCCTTCCCCCGTGTCCTCTTGTCCCAGGGACTGCAAGGTGGGATTTTTATCAGCATGGCCAGTCATGTCTTCTCATTTATCACAGGGATTCTGTTTTCCAAGCCAGAGGTCATCTCCCAGTTAGAGCAGACAGAAGGCGCCCAGGTGGCTGGAACCAGAGCACCTCAAGGTGCGGGTCTAGGTGAGTGCTGGGGAGATGGCACGGCTTGGGAAGGGCTGAAGGAGGGGACACTGCTCGTCCGCTGGGGCATGCCGGGCCAGGAGGGACGTGCTCGCTTTGCCATTTCCCTCTTTCTGCTTTTGACCCCTCGACTTATCAGATGCAGAGGGAGAGATGCGTTGTCCCAGGTGGATTATACTTTTGTCAAATGCGTGTTGCAGTGCACAGAA
The DNA here is from genome assembly GCA_004027025.1 of Myocastor coypus. Classification (NCBI taxonomy): domain Eukaryota; kingdom Metazoa; phylum Chordata; class Mammalia; order Rodentia; family Myocastoridae; genus Myocastor; species Myocastor coypus. The sequence goes on from PVJA010038446.1 coordinate 13,179, forward strand.
TGTGTAATGCAGTATGTGATGTGTAGATGAACCTCTGTGTTTTCTACTTTTTCCGTGTTTTTTACTGGGTTGTTTACTTTGTGACCTGTGAATATACCTTTTAGTGCTGTCTAATGTCCCTCTCTATTCCCTCTTGAGATTTTTTTATTTACTTGTCTGGGGTTTTTTTGTTTTGTTTTGTTTTTTTATCTGCATCTTATCACACATAGTTCAGCAAAAAAAAGTAAAAATGTAGAGGTACATGTGTACATACATGTATCTACATACATACGTGAAAGGTGTCGCAAAAAGGGTAACAATTATGCAATTAAAGCAGCTTATAGATGTTTATCATGTGGTTCTTTGCTTTTCTGCAAAATTTTTCAGATTTCCAGATTCTGTCCTCTGTGACATATCACTGATTCTTTAAAACCCTTGTGGACTGCTCTGCTTTGATATTTATCCTTCACTTCTGGTGCCAATGGCTGTCCATCTTGAGCTTTGCCACTTATCCAGAAATCATTTCCCTCTGGCAGGAGATAATCTTTCTTTCTTTTTTAATTTAATTTAATTTAATTTTATTTTATTTTATTTTCTTGTTTCAGAACCTTTGTTTGTTTATTCACTCGTTTTTATGACTGACTCAGCCCACCCCGAGGGCAGGGCAGGCACAGCATGTGGTGCCGGGGATTGAACCGCGGTCCCTGAAGCCACCCAAGCTTTTCCAAACAGGTGCTTTAGACCACTGAGCCATCCCGCCAGGCCCAGGAGATAATCTTTCTTTGTCAATCCGGTCCTATGTTTCCATTCACGAACTTAGTCTTCAGATTTTTCCTCTTGGTTAGGTTAGAACATGTTCATGAATAATTTTTCAGAGGCTTATGTGTGTGATATTTTTATGAGTTTGAAATCAGCTCTTTTTTCTTTCCGCTCTCCTTGGAGAATTGTCTTGTGCGCTAGGGAGGCTCAGACAGGAGGATCATGAATCCGAGCTGCATAGCAAGGCCCTGGACCAAATAGATAAAATAATTAGAATTTTATTTTTAGCTTTGTGCTATTTATAAAATGGTTGAGATAGCTGTAGGACTACAGAGGTGTAATATCAAGAATAAATGGTCAGGGCTGGCCAGATAGCTCAACAGACTAAAGTTCCTGCTTAGGCAGAGTGCAGCAGCCAAGTTAGATCCCCAGCACACCTCCAGGTCACACTGAGACAGCGATTGAGACTGGGCATGGTATGCACCTATAATCCCAGTGCTTAGGAAATGGAAACCAGGAGAACTACACGAGTCCAATTTACATAGTACCCTGTAGACCCTGGACTAAATACATTAAAAAAAAAAAAAAAATAGTCGAGGGCCGGCAAGACAGCTCAGTGGACTAAGCACCGGTTTAGGGAAGCACACGGACTGGGGTTTGTGTGGCACTGGCCCTGCTCCCTGGGCACTCTGAGCCAGGGATCAAGTCTGGGCATGGTGACACATGCCTATAATCCCAGTAATGGGGAGGCTGAAAGCAGAAGGATCATGAGTCCAAGCTGTGTAGTGAGACCTTGTGCAAAATACATAAAGAAAAGTAAATGGTCCAAAGAGTAAACGACTATGTAAAAGGTGTATGTGGCTGAAAATGTTTCTAAAATATCCGAAATACGCCCACCGCTTTTGCACTCTGCACCTGTGCTTGCTCGCTTCCCCATTTGTCACTCAATGGAAATGGTCCTTTTAAAACAAAAAGACCCTGTACTTTGTTCCGCTAACCCCCAGTAATATCTAAAAAACATTCCGTATGCTTTCTTGAATTGCCTTATGACCCTGTGATATGACCCTGCCTGCCACTCTTCCCCACTAATAGCATTCCTTGTCCCCTCTGCATAAGCCAGCCTAGACTTTCTCGTACCATCTAACTGCAAACAGCCTATTCCTGTCTTAGAGGCTCTGTACTCCTTTTAAGTTATCTTTATGCCCACAGTTTTGCCTCTCCTGCTATGGTTAGGCTTTATCTTTAAATGCCATTTCTTTATTACCCATTGTAAATGTCAGCTCACTCATTCCTATTACACATTGCTTTGGTTTTGCTTATTTGCTAGTAGTTCTCTCAGTCCCTAGTACTTTAGTCTTGACTTGGTTATTTAATCGCTATCAGTATTTGGCTGTTAGATTGTAAGCCTGTAAGTGTTGGCCTTTGCTTGCCCTGTGCCTATGCCCTGTTATTTCCACAGTTTTGACCTTTCTGTAGGTGGGTACTTCATAAGTAGTAATGGAGTGAAAAACCGCCACGTGATTTGTATCACTCTGTTGACTCCCACAGTAGCAATACTAAAACCTTATGTTGCAGAGTTATTTAGGGCTTATTTATTTATTTATTTTAATATATTTTTAGTACAGAGTCTACAGGATCTACAGGGTGGGTCTCAATACATTGATTGGACTCATAGTGATTCTTCAATTTTCAGCCTCCCAAGTGCTGGGATTACAGGTGTGTGTTACCACACCGACTCTCAATAGCCATCTCAGTGCATCCTGAGGGCAGGGCCAACATGGCATGCTGGGGATCAGACTCCAGCCACTGCGCTCTGCATAAGCAGGCACTTTAGTCTCCTAAGCTATCTGGCTGGCCTTAGGGCACTTTCAGCCTCTGCAGTTTTCCATTACTGTATACCTTTATGCATAGATGGTAGAACTGAGAGATAAAGCCAAGGTAGTCACAAGCTTTACAAGAAAGGCCTTGCTACTGATAACTTCTTCCTCTGGGAAGAGCTTCCCTTTGAGTTCCTCAGTGCTCCTGCATATAGGTTTCTGTGGACCCCGTCGCACTTAGTCATATGTATCTTTATGCTTTTTTTAGGTTCCTGTCTTCATCTTTCCCTGAGCATTCAAAGCTACATTTGTTAGCTATACTTGAGTAATTTGATGTCATTTACTCTTATTCCCAATATAAGGAGATTTACATGTTTTATTTACCTTTAGGATGGGAGAGCTTGTTTGAAACCACCATTTCCAAAGAGGCAAATCAGGAAGCCATAAAAAACTTCCTGTTGGATGGTCCTTTGGACTTCAGGTTTGGTAAAACTTACATTGATGAGGACAAGTTCGAGAAACAACAAAGTAGAAAGAACAAACTTCTCAGGAAAGTATTAGTTACCATCAAAAACACATACATGAAGGAGAAGAACTTCAGAGGTACTGAACATGGGAAAATCCTTGATCCCAAACCATCATCACTTACTAGAAAACCTGGACTTATTTCCAGAGGAAGAAAACCCCGTTCACAGCAGTATTCAGTTCTGTTTAAGCAACTGGGAGTCAACAAAGTCTGTAAATGTTATAAGTGTAGTATCTGTGGAAAAATCTTCCTCCATAGTTCTTCCCTGAGTAAGCATCAGAGGATCCATACTGGAGAGAAGCTCTATAAATGTAAGGAATGTAGGAAAGCCTTTAGCCAAAGCTCTTCACTGACACAGCACCTGAGAGTCCACACAGGAGAGAAGCCTTACATATGCCATGAATGTGGGAAGGCCTTCAGTTTCACCACCTCTCTTATTGGGCACCAAAGAATGCACACTGGAGAAAGACCCTATAAATGTAAGGAATGTGGCAAAACATTTAAAGGTAGCTCATCCCTTAATAATCACCAGCGGATCCATACTGGGGAAAAGCCCTATAAATGTAATGAATGTGGAAGAGCCTTTAGTCAGTGCTCATCTCTTATCCAGCATCACAGAATTCATACTGGAGAGAAGCCATACGAGTGCAGTCATTGTGGGAAAGCCTTCACTTCAATATCACGGCTGAGTAGACACCACCGAATCCACACTGGAGAGAAGCCCTTTCGCTGTGATGAATGTGGGAAAGTGTTCAGTTACCACTCAGCCCTTATTATACATCAGAGAATTCACACTGGTGAGAAACCATATGCATGTAAAGAATGTGGGAAAGCTTTTAGCCAAAGCTCAGCACTTATCCAGCATCAGAGAATTCACACTGGAGAAAAGCCCTACAAGTGTGATGAGTGTGGAAAGGCCTTTTCCTGGATCTCACGGCTTAACATACACCACAGAATTCACACTGGAGAGAAACCATATCATTGCAAAGAGTGTGGGAAAGCTTTCAGTTCCCACTCAGCAGTGAATACTCACCGAAAAATTCATACTGGAGAGAAACCTTATAAATGTAATGACTGTGAAAAAGCCTTCAACCAAAGCTCTGCCCTAATTCAGCACCAGAGAATTCATACTGGAGAGAAACCATTCAACTGTAAAGTGTGTGGGAAAGCTTTCAGACAGAGCTCGTCCCTGATGACACATATGAGAATTCACACTGGAGAAAAGCCTTACAAATGCAAAGAATGTGGGAAAGCATTTAGTCAGAGCTCATCTCTTACTAATCATCAGAGGACTCATAATGGAGAAAAACTATATGAGTGACATGCATGTGGGAAATATTCCAGGTGAAATCCATTCCGTACTGAATATCAAAGAGTTCATCCTGGGGAGAATACGATGAATAGGTAATTGTGGGTAAAACTTCATAATTAGACCCCATCAAACACATCATGCAGAGAACAGTAAGAATGTTAACTTGGGAATATTAAAGGATCAATAAGTTTTTCATATGTTAATGACTGTAAAACTGGGATTGGAAGACTAACATTTTACTTTCTAGTGATGTTTAACTGCTGCCAGCTTTCACATGTTATCACTGTAAAATTACCTGAGTAAAAGTGCAGCTGTAAGTTGAGGAATTTATTTTTTGAAACTGCATCTAGATCTTAGGCAAACCAATTATATTAAACTATTTGGTACAAAAAGATGTACACAGGTAACTGTCTACCTCACGGTCACTAAAATTTGTTTTTTTAATATTCTGAAAACATTATCTATGTGGTGATTATTAAAACTTTAGGCTACTAAGCCGGGCGTGGTGGCTCACGCCTGTAATCCCAGCACTCGGGAGGCTGAGGCAGGAGGATTGATGCGAGTTCGAGACCAGCCTGGGCTACAAAAGTGAGCTCAGGACCAGCCTCAACTGCATAGTGAGACCCTTTTTTTGTCAAAAAGACAAAAAAAAAAAAACTTTAGGCTACTTTACTTTCTAAGCCACTTAGAAAGTCATTGAGAAAATCACTAAACTGTGCAACTATACTGTTCATTGCATTTTTTTTTTTTTTCTATTTCTTCTGACTTGATTCCAATCCAAAGTCAACTTTTGTCACAAAGTACATAGTATTTCATCTGTCTCTTGTCTGTCTTTCTGGGAAAATGATTACCTTTGCTATACTAAATTGAAAAGTAAAGGTTATACAGAAGACTTAACCACTTTCCCTATTTAATTCATGGATAAATATTGTAGGAATTTGAAATCACAAGGAGCAAGATCCTCAGCTCTTACACTGAACTTACTGAACTTGAGCTCTTGGTCACCAGTCTCTGAGATATCCAGAAACATATGGAGCCCAAGTTGACATCCTAGGAAACAGAGTTAACCAGATTACACCTACACTCTTCCATGCTGCCACATAAAGTTTATATCCTACACTCTAAAAAGCCACTGGGTAGAATTCAGGTTTTATGTTTAGATACTTTTCCCCCTAAAAGATAATTAACTAATAGCCTCTTAACAATTTGGGCATTTGTAAAGTGTGCATCACCATATTAGTAAGCTAGGAAAGTTACATCAAAAGTCTAACAAAATTGTTGAGTTTTACAGAATTAATATCTAATTTTGTAGAACTTGCAGTAGGCAAATACTGAGGGACTCAAACTTTTTTTGGTCTTTTTTTGAGATAGAGTATCGCTATGCAGTTCAGGCTGGCCTTGAGCTCACTTTTGTAGCCCAGGCTGGTCTCAAAACTCACATCGATTCTCCTGCCTCAGCCTCCTAAGTGCTGGGATTACAGGTGTGCACCACCATGCCCAGCAAACATTTCATTTTTTAAATTATTTGTTTGGTACAGGATCTTGCTATGCAGCTTGAACTTGTGATCCTCCCGTCTCAGCCTCCCTTGTGCTGGGATATCAGGTGTGCACCACCACACCCAGTTTCAGTGGTAGGCACAGCTTGTTCTGGAACTGGTATGGCACATGGTATCAGGGATCAAACCTGGGTCCTTCTGCTTCCCAGGCAGGCACTTAGACTTCTCCAAGTATGAATAGCCTTAAAATTATCAAAGGAGTTAAATCTAGGTTAAAATCCCACCAAAAAAAAAAAAAAAAAAAAGACCAAATTTTATTTTATTTTTTTTAACAGACTCAATTTTAAAGAAGACCTACCAAACTTTCTATTAAGTATTCAAGTCTTAAACAAAATTATCCAGAAAAGAATGAGGATAAATTCGCCCAATACTAAAATCAGACAAAGGAAATACAGGGAAGGGGCTGGGGAGATAGCTCCGAGGCACAAGTGCCTGCTGGGCAAGTGCAAGGTCGTGAGTTCGAACCCTGGTCCCACAAAAAAAAAAAAAAAAAAAAAAAAAGTTCTCAAACAAGGAAATACAGGGAAAAAAATTACTTAATGTTATCTATGAAGATATGACACTTAAGCAAAACTTATCAAATGTAATTCCAAATTAAAGCTAATAATATGGTGTCACTTTTGTTAAAAAAAA
>PVJA010038447.1:0-19319 GCA_004027025.1 Myocastor coypus
TTTTTTTTTTTTTTTTTTTTTTTTTTTCTTCTTAGCAACATCAACAGGGAGGTGGGTCATGCCCACACACTGTACTCTGTAGAACTATTGTGAGGACAATATGCAATATGTCAACTTTCAAAAAAGAGAAAGGGGAAAAGAAAAAAAAAGGAATGTTGATTTAATATGTTAATGTTTAGTTGTTTGATCAATCTTATATACCTATATGTATTAATCTAAACTGATCTGATGATGAAAATATATAATATAACCATTGCTAAATTTAAACAATAAAAATATTAAATTTTTTAAAAAGAAACCATCTTGACTAGCTATTAGTTCTGTTCGTGGGATTGATAATTACTGTCTTCCCATAAGACAACAGCCATTCAGGTTACTTTCCAGGACATGAAAGCAGTTAGCTGAGTCCACCAAAAAAAAAATTGCAAGCTGGTAAAATTTTGCTTGGGCCTCAGCCTTTTGGATCTTTAGGTTTTCTCCTGGCACATAGCAGAGTCTTTCAGTTGTCTTTTGGCTACCCAAAGCCTCTCCTACTCTTGGATGGAATACTTGTTTCCCAGATGGCACCTAAATGGGACGTATTACAGATTACCACCCTCACTCCTAAAATAATTTAAGTAACAAAGGAAAAAATCTCCATCAATGATTCTGAGGTAGTGTTCAAAAGAAAGCAGTTTAATTATCTGATTAAAGCAATTTCTACTCAGGTGATAATGTGCCATTTAACTTTCATAAGTGTGTTTAGTCCTAAAAAGAAGAGCTCATTAACCATGAAGCAAGGGCCTAATTGATGTCGCACAAGGATGGAGAAGAGAGGGGCCTCTGTGAAGCCTTTCCTGCTCTGGCTTTCTGGTCTGCTTTCATCTTGCCTCCTGGAAAGCTTCCCATATCTGTCTTGAACTGGAATATGTGAGCAGAAGAAATGTAGCTCAGCAGGACACTGTATTAAAAAGCCATTGTCACAAAGCCAGCTACTTTGTGGAAGAACCAAAGTCTGAATATTTGGTGTCTCCCTGCATTGACATTTTGGCCATATACTTTTGCAGTGGTAAAACCACAATAGTGAGGCTGTATTTCTGTCAGTGGAATATGTCAGAGAGTCCAGAGTGCCCATTTGTCATATTACTGATACTGTTAAATTTTATCTTTTGATTAAAATTAGGTCTATCAGGGGCCCGGCAGGACGGCTCAGTGGTCTAAAGCGCCTGCTTGGGAAAGCTTAGGCGGCTGCAGGAAACCACGGTTCGATCCCCAGCACCACATGCTACGCCAGCCCTGCCCTCAGGGCAGGCTGAGCCGGCCATAAAAAAAGAAATAAATAAACAAACAAACAAAAGTTCTGAAAAAAGAAAAAAAAAAAATTTAAATAAATAAAAATAAAATGAGGTCTACCAGGTATCTCGACTGTAGTTAATTAGTAGGTATTTCATACATGTTAATTAATAAGTAATGTATAAGAAGGTGTTTTGACAGCATATAAATAATTTGTTTGCATCCAAATTTTAATTTACTAAGCTTTAGTGTCTATTGATTCTTGCCTGAATCATTTAATGTTAATGGTGGCTAAGAAATGCTGATTTTTCTAAGGTGTATAATTACTTCAACAGTTATTAGTTGGCATTATATTCTTAGAATTTTTCTTTATTTCATTTAGCTCTTTGTTTATATTGCTAAAAACGTAGGGATGCCTATTTTAGTGAATAGATAATAGCTCATTTCAGTGGTACCTCAGCTCACAAACTTAATTTGTTCTTCAGTTTTGGAAATGACGGGCATGTGTGTGTTTGTGCAGGAAAAACGGTTGTTTGTGGTCATGTTTGTCAACTGAAACAATTTGCAAACAAAAACAGAAGTTTGCCAAAACCCTTTGTTTACAAATGGAATTGTTTGTTGACAAGCGCATTCATAAGCCAAGGTGCCGCTGTATTTGTTTTTCATGCTTAAATTCTCTCACAGTTGGCGAGGGGTAGTTCAAAGAGGCACGCGTCATACCCATCTCAGTGTGTTTCTCGTATTCCAGCACCAGAAGCTACTGCAGACTTATCACCTCCAGTTCATAACCCAAATCAGCAACTTGTTATTTCTTTAAAAATTCCTGGGTAGGGCTGGGGAGATAGTTCAGTGGCATGAGCACTTGCCTAATAAGTGCAAGATCCTGAGTTCAACCCCTGCTACAAAAAATAAATAAATAAATAAATAATAAACAAAAAAAATGCTGGGGTTGTTTGTTTGTTTGTTTCTCAAGGGTAAAGCAGGATAGAACAGTGTCTTCAGGTGTGTCAGGTGCATCGCTGCTTCTGTCCTCACAGTGGGAAAGCCGGCAAGTGTCTGTACATACACACATGTATACACACATCTAACTCTATTACTAATCTGCTTCTACATATATATTTTAAAGATAAATAGATAGATCCATCCCTACATCCATACATAGACAGATAGCCACATGTTTACACAAGCCATCAAATGCTCATCCAGTCTATGCAGCTGCCTCTCTTTTGTTATCTTCTCTCCCTTCTTTAACAATGAGAAACTGGATGCCACTATATTTAAAATATTTGCCCAATTTCTCAGTCCCCTTCATTTAAGTAGTCCTAGGTTCTTTCCTCGCCACAGCAACATCAGTCTTTACTATAGAAGCTTCTTCCTTTCCCTACCGAGTATCTACACCACCTTAATTGATATCCCCTACTCTAGATGTTATTAATTTACAGATGTCTTTTTTTACTTCAGAGGTTATTTCTGGTCTGATTGCCTCTATCCTTTCCTGTAGTTGTTTTTCCACTTCAGATTGTAGTAATTCATCCATTTCTTTTTTTTTTTTTTACTTCAGATGTTATCTCTGATCTGAGTTCCTCTATACGTTGCTGCACTTGTCTACCAATTCAGATGCTACCAATTCAGAGATTTCAGCTGCATGATTCCTGTTTTATTCTATGATAGTGTCTCCTGTATTTGTTCTGGTTGGGCTGGGGATCTGAGATTGCATCTGGCTCCTTCTCCTTGTTATTTTGTATGACCTCTGCACTTGAAGTTATGCCGTTAGTGCCTATCAAAATTTGGGTCCAGATCCACCAATCTTGATCCCGTCCAGATGTGCCTGTCTGGGTCTGGCTGTTCTCCTCAGCTTCTTCCTGCTGCAGCCTGGCACGGGCCCGACTGGTCAGCGTGGGAAGGCGGAGGCAGAGTTTCAGTGGCTGGCGGTGCCACGGAGCAGTCCTACTAATTGAATTCTTTTCCTTAATTTCATAAGATACATCAGACAGCTGGTTAATTCTTATATTACAATGACTTATTTGTGTTAAAAGTCAGTATTTCTTCATGGAATTTTACTTTATTTATTTATTTATTTATTTATTTATTTATAGGCAATTTTAAAACTAAAGATCTTATACTCAGTTTTATTCCTTGTAGTGTTCTTCATTTCTTTCCCAAAATTGAAGAACAGTCTGGCACCAGATAAATAATCTCTACATTTTTGTTCTTTTTACTAAAGAAAAATTACCTTTGTTCCTATCTGTCTAAGAAAAGCAAGAATAATTTTATTACATACAAAATTAGGATCTCTCCTGGAAGTTCTTGATCCCCCATCAGAATTTTAAAGACTGGTGGAGTCCCTTCCTGGTTCTCGTTTTGGCACAAGAAGTCTGAATTTATAACCTCAGAAATCTGTTATTGGAATTCCATCAAGTTAATTCCAGTTTACCACTCCCAGTGGAACATACAGTGATAACAAAGATATATATATATTGAGGGGCCAAGGAGCCCTAAATCTAGCCATGCAGATGGCTTCCGGGACCAAGAGAGGAACCCAGGGCAGCACCCAAGTTTTCTTCAGTGGAGAAGGTGGCGTGGCTTGAGAAAGGGAACTATGGGAAGAAAGTAAGCACCGGTAAAGGCTAGGTAGGTGGCTTTCATTTACCTCCACTATATTCAGAAAGGATGCAGAGGAAGTAATTTCTATTATGCTATTAAGATAGTACCTAATATTTTGAAGGTCTGGTGCTTTGGCTCTGATGTGTAATCTTTCAAACCCCAGGAAATCATGGCCTCTGTCTTGAAGCTCAATCCCATCTGAGAGCGTGGAGCATTGGCTCTTGGTCCCATCTCAGCCCATCTCATATTGGAGAGCAGCAGGTGTGTGTTATCAGGGAAACACGCATCCCATCTTCAAAAATTGCCACTAGCACCTTGGCTAAACCAATATACCCCGCTTAAGGCCAGTTGAAAGGATAATGAGAAGTCTTAGCCAACTCTGCACATATCAATATGAGGAAACAGGGTCAGGCTCAGTCAAAATGGAGACAGTTGCTCTTCTTTCAAGGACAACTACTTCGGTGGTCTACCACAAAGACACTGTTCCTTCACTGACCCCCTCTATTACCTCTGTCATGAAGTTAGCAACCATTCTTATCACCATGCCATAGGACATGGTGTATAATTTTATTAGAATGCTTTTAATTTTTATGTATGATATTCATGAGTTTGGCTATTATTCACTTGTGTACTTTTCTTTGCATTTTTCTACTTGAGGTTTGCTGAACTTTGAAGATCCGTAAGTATAAATGAAAAATTGTAGGCCATTAGCTCTTAATATTTCCCCACCCTAATCTCATTTGCTCTCCGCTTTCTGAGACTCCAATTATACATTGGTATGTAATTATACATTGATATTTTATTTGTAAGTTCTTGATATTGTCCAATTCTTCTTGATTCTTAGTTTGGATACATTTATTGCTCTATATTTCCATTTACTGGTAATCTCTTCTACTGTTCACAGATTTTTGTTAAACTCATTAAATAAATTATTTACTTCTGATGCTATGTCTCTTATTCCTGCTATTTCCATGGAGTTTCTTTTGATACTTCTGACTTGTCTGCTGACATATATAATACCTTTATTTTTATGGTTCACTTAAAACCTTTGCTGATTCTAATAGCTAGATTATTTGTTGATCTCCCACAGGTGTTTTCAAATTATACATCACATTTCTTAGCTGTTTCTTATAATTTGTAACTTTTATTATATGCAAGATAGCATGTATACACAGACAGTAAAAACTAAAATGTATCCCAATGGCAAGCTGCAAAGAGTTTGGGGATGGAATAAACCCATCTGCACTTGGTCTGAATCTGAGATTTGGGGCAACTTAAGTTTTATTGAGTTTACCCACAATCTATTATTTTGAAGGTCTTTTCCTTCTACCAGGCCCAGAATCTGCACACTTATGATCATCTGTAGATCTCTCCAGGTACTATCTTTCTAAATCTTAGAAAAATCTCTGACAGCCTCAGCTTCACTGGCAGTATTTGGGGAAGATTTTGTTTGCTCTTGAGTTCTTATGTTGGCTCTGTGTCTTGGAAGAACTGTCCCTTCTGCAGTTCTCTGTTCATTCTTCATTAGATCACTATTCTGTGTTGAGAAATGGTCATTGCAATGCCAATACAGTGTCATCATTTTTTTTTTTTTTTTGCGGTACCTGGAGTACCATCATTTCTCCCCTGCATTGTGGGTCTTACCTTGCTCTAAAAAATAAAAAAAGAATAGCAACAACAACAACTTTTACCTAGGGGAAAATTTCATTTCATTCTTCTACCCATTCCCAACTTTTAGGACATTGCTTTGGTATGTTACACAAAAAAATCCATGGGAAAGTATTGGTAAGTGTATACAGAACCTACACCTGTACTCCTCAAAATTCTAACCCATCGTGATAGTCCACAAAACGTTCATTAGGAGTCAGACCATAGCTGGACGTAGGGATACACATTTGTAATTCCAGCACTTTGGGAGACTGAGGCCTGAGTAACCTGAGGCTGAGTAATACACACTGAAGTCTAACTTGAATAACTTAGCAACTTAACAAGAACCTGATCAAAAAGTAAATAAAGGGCCAGCCGTCCAGCTGAGTGCCGAATGTCTAGGTTCAGTCTCCAGTGCCACCCCTAACCCTCCAAAACAAATGAGCTACTCATTATAGTGGGCTGATTCCTTTCTCCACTAAGTCTAGCAGTTAAAGCAGTTGTGAGATTCTTCTCTTAGAAAGGGTTCATTTCATTGCTGATTTAGTTCATTTAGTATCCATCAAAACCTTGAATTTCTGAGTAGCTAGAGAAGCTATCATTTCACAGATTATGCAGTTAGTCTTCATTGTTAAAATGGGGCTATTCTGTCGCTTGTATCAGATCTATTGTTGACACTTTCTTTTTCCCTTGGCTGTGTACACTAATCTCATTGACTTCTTTTTTTGGCATTTTAGTCTCTCTTTGTCCCAATCCTCTTTATAGTAAGGCTCACAACTTTATAACTTGTGCAAAAAAAAAAAAAATGATGTTTCATGGTCTATTTCTACTTTTTTTTTCTTTTCATTTGAACACGTATTTCCTATATCCTTGGGTAAAAATTTGTAGAGTTGTTCTTCAAAAATAACCAAAATATATTATGAGCCATCTCAATGTATTAATTGATACTTTAATCTTCATTCAAAGCAATAACTCTGGAAAGCTATAATTTTCCCTAACTCACTTATGAATACCCTGAATATAAGATGATAGAATTTGTGCTTTCTTGCAACTCTCTGGTCATACACTGCTTGTATCTGTGGACTCAAGTTACTGAAGTAAATAAAGTGAATAATAATAAAAAGAAAACCTAGGTTATAAAAGAAAGAAGAAAGAAAAAAAGAGGTGAACTGCATGTATACTACCCTAAAACAGTTCTGTTATCTCAGAGCCTGGCCAAAATTCAAAGCTGACTCCTCTTACAATGAATTAGTGGGCTTTTGGAGGGTCCGTTCCCAGAGCATCCATCTAGGATTCTTCCTGGCATAAAGATCTGCTATAGTTTGAATCAGGAGCTCTCCCCAAAGGTCTATCTACTTGATCCTCAGGTTGGCACCATTGGGAAGCAATGGACACTTTAAAAGGCAGAACCTCAAGGGAGGTCTTTAGACCACTGGGGACATGGCCTCTGTGGGGTTATGGGAACCTGATCTTTTTCTTTTGTTCCTGACCTTAAGGAAAGCAGACTGGCCCCAGCACACACTCTCACCAGGATGTGATGCCACAGGCCTGAAGTAATGGCCAAAGCAAGGCCCTAAGCATCTGATTATAGACAGAGATCTCTACAAAACTGAAGGCCGAACTAAACGTTTCCTTTTTATGAGCTAATTATTTTAGGCATTCTTAACAGAAATCAATAGCTGAAGTTTCTTGATCAAGATAAGTTTTTAAATGATACTCTATTGATAATCTTATCATGAATCCCTGAGCCTTTCTGTAGACTCACGTGCCTTGGACATATAGACACAAAGGCTGCTCTCTCTCTCACACCTTCGCACGATGCTTCTATGAGCTCTTCTACACCACCTACCCTCTGGCAGTCAGACCCCATCAGGAGATCTTCCTCTCTGAGTACACGCTCAGCACACCAAGCTCTGAGGGAATCTCCTTGGAAGCTCCTCCTACAAAGTTTGAATGAAAACTTTTATGAATCATAGAACCAATTTTTAAAAACTTGATCTTCCTTCTAAACTTTTCTAAAACGCCCTGCAGATACTTCTATATTTCTCCTGTTGACACAAGACCACACTTTCTTATGCACCTACTTTCATATTTCTGCCAAATTACCTAGTAAGTTATTTGTAATTTGTATGTAAATCATATCTGGTATCTCTGTGAAAAAGAATTTAACATGCTATTTCATCTTCCCTTCCCTACCCATTAAATATTGCAATCCACAAATTCCTGTCCTAGAGTTTATTATTTTTTCACTTCTCTCTTGCTTTCTTTTAAGTACTTTTCCCATTCTCATGGTAACAATTATGCGCATGCAAAGTATTTCCAAAACCTTACATCCAATGTTATGGTTTGCGTCAAGTTGTGCCCCCAAAGCCTCAAGTAAATCACGGGGCTATCAAGTATGGGGCTCAAGGGGCGGGGCCAGAGGACCGGGGCAGGGCTTAAGGGGTGGAGCTAGAGCCTACCAACCATTAAACTGACCGTATGCACCTCTCTCCTCCCCCACCTGGTGGCCTCTCTTGGAGATATGGAGCAGACCAATATGGACATGATAGCTCATCAGCTTCTCCAGACCCTATAGAGCAGGGGCAATGTTTTGAAACCTCCAGTAACTATGAGCTAAATGAACCTTTCCTTTTTTAAACTTGTGCGTTGGGTATTTATCCCAGCAACAAGAAAGAATAGTAACTAAGATGTCCAGTTTCATTGCTTCAGTGGAGTCTCTGACTTCTAATACTGCTTCACTGAACAATAGCACTCCAGGGACTCCGGTCACTTCTGAGTTTAAAAAACTCCCAGATAATTTTATGGCACTCCTTATTCTCTTCCCCTGCCCCCCACTTGCACACCTTTGCCTCCTTAGTTCTGGTCTTATTTCATTCTGCAATGTCTTTACCTCCCCTTCCTGTTTTACTTCTTCCTGTGCCTGAAGATGATTCCAAATCTTCTAGCAGCATGTTTTGTCCCATCAGAAAATTGGTGAATTTTTTTCCTCTGGCCCCTCACCTTTTCCTTTCTTCCATTCTTGCATTACTTTCTGCAGACTCACACGTATACCTGTCTGTCTTCGTCACCTGGGAAGTCCTCCACGGCACTGATCACACTCTTCTCTATGTTTCCTAGTGTCCTCTCAACAAGTTAGTCCTGACAGGAGATTTTTGCTCTGTTTTATATTCCTTTAGATTTATATCCATTAAGTCATTTGAATTATATGTTATAACAGTAGGATGAAATTACTACTATCCCCAAGTTCCAGATAGGACTGTTGCCCTTCAGACATGCGAAGTCATTAGAAAAATTGTTTCACACGTGGAAAACAAGTGCAGCTGTTACTTGAAGTAATACATTTTGCTTGCAGTCTTGCCCTGCACCTAGCAAGCTTCAGTTCTGGAGTTCGCCTTCGTTCTCGCCTTCTGTTGCCTGGCCTATCAAGCACTCCTAAAGATGTCCATTCCCAGGCTCCTACCACACAATGTTTATTTTACTGTACATTACAGATAATATATATATATATATATATTATATATATATTAATAATATATATATTATATATAATATATATATTATTAATATATATATATATATATATATATATATATTGTCATTGTCTTCTGCTTTTCCCCAGCTACTTCCAAAAATTCAGAACTAAAACTCAAGTTTAAGTCCTGAGTTCCCCTTTCCTGGCTGTAGCACAAGCTTCCCCACTTTGCTTCCTCTTGATAGCCACACACACTGTTCCCAACACCAACACAATGGCAGCTCTATGCTTCCTGGCCCCTTTTATGTACACAAGCAAGTTCTCTACAGCTTGGTTCGCTGCTACAAAGAGCATGACAGAGCCGTATCTCTCCCTAAGCACCTGGTATCATGTAGGAGAAGCTGCAGGCTTTCTCTCAGGCATGGCCTATGACTCACAGTTCATACCAAGCCTTGACCTTAAAACCTTTGCTCGAGACTGGGGAGTTCTCCAACTCCACCCACTAATACAATTGGTATGGGCCTTTGTAGAACCTGAAATAAGGTTTACATGCAGGCAATTTACTCCAGGATGTGATTTCAGGAAATTAGACTCAGGGCTGGAAAGACTAGATTGGGAAGGGCTAATTAATAAGAGATGTCATCAAGCTGGTCACCCCTTTACATAAGTAGACATCAATTTATTTGGGACTCTTGGAGAAGCTGGTACAGAATGCATTTCAGATGTCTGCACCTTAGGAAGGGAAGTCAGAAACACTTATCTCAAACTCACAGCGGTGTGACTTCTATCTGCTTCTATTCTAAGCCGGCCATGTGAGAGCTAAATTAATTTCTGCAGATCCTCACAGTGGTGCTGTGCCATGCTGAGGCAGAAAGCAAGCCAGGGTATGGGTGGCCGCACCTGTGTGAAGCTGGCTGGGAAGCTGTGCCCGGTGTTCTATGGGACAAAAGTGTGCTGAGTAGATGTGACACAGTGCAGGATGCCACAGCAGTCCTGGTCTCCATTGCCAGCAACACGTGAGAGCCGCCTGAAGGAAATAAAGCATAGTGGGGCATCAGGAGATATGAGGGCCACGTGAGAGATCCTGGAAACCAGCATCAGCGCAGCCTGTACAGCAGACAGGCAGAGCCTGAGAACCAGAAGGGCTTTCACAGAACTGCCAGCAAACCCAATAGAAGACGGTTCGGGAGCTGGGCTTGCACTCCAGCGGCTCCCTCACCGAAGGCCTTCCCAAGTCCTTTCTTCTCTTCTGTAGTGGACCTTCCTGGGTGCTCCTTGTCTCAAGCCCCTACCCAGCAAGGTCATCCTGAGCAGGCAGCTCTACCCCAAGCTGGACCTCTCTACATATAATCACTTATTTCCCACATACTTCAGGAACTGGTGCCTTCCTAGCTCCTCAACTGCCCACGATGTGGGGGTCCTCCCCAACTGTGCCCCAGGGTATGGAATATTCCCGTGGATCTCCCAAATCCTCTTTTATTTTTTAAAATATTACTATTTTATTATTAGTGATGCCTAATAACTAGAATCATTTTGGACAACTGGCATACACACATGTCATCTGATTATTTTTACTTCCCCTTCCCCTCCTGGCCCTCCTTTCCCTCATATTTCCAGATTCCCCTCTATAATTCAGACTCTACCTTCATGATTTATCATCTGTCTTTATTTTGATCTCTAAATTATATGTAAGAGAAACCGTGTGAACTTAACCTCTGTGTTTGATTTATTTCATTTCCTATTATGGATAGATCAGGAGGCCTCAGCCTCTTTTAAACCTTACTCTGTGTTACTTGCTCCTCTGATAACCCAAATAATAACCTTTCCAAAGAAGCCCATGCCTGAAAGCCTGGAACCTGTGAATCTATCGTATCACACAGAAATGAGACTACAGAGTTCATTAATGTTTCAAACCTTAAGCTGGGGGGTCGTTCTGAATTGCCCAGGCAGGCCCAGATGCTAATCGCAGATCTCTTAGAGAACAGGCAATTTCTTTGGCAGGAATCAATGAAAGATACCACAAAAGAAAAGCAAGGAAAACAGGGCAGAAGCAGAGGTCACAGAGATATGAGGAATGAGGTGGCTCCTCTGCCGTGGCTGGCTTTGACGATGAAAGAGGGCAAGAGCAAGAGAGGGCAGCAAGACTGAGAGCTGGAAAACCTCGAAGGGTGGACCATCAACAAGAAATAGGGGTGCCTGTCCCAGGACCACGCAGGGCTAAGGGGGCTGCCTGCGAGCAAACACACTGTGCGAGCCCAGAAACAGCTTCTCCAGAGGGACCACGAACAGCGCAGACGCCTTGGCTGTAGCTTCAGGAGGGCCATTTCAGCTGCCGGAGCTACAGAAACCATGAGATAACACATCTGGGTTACTTTAAGCAACTGAGCTTGTGGTAATTTGGCAAACTGAGGATATAAAACTAATAAAGATCCAAGAGTATTTCCAAAGTAACTAGTTAGGCTTTCCCCAATCAGCTGGTTGATTTGAAGGGTTCATGGATTACATGACTTTTCCCTGCAAAATTTGTATTTTGTCATAAGGGAGCAATGGGGGGGGGGGATGACAGAGTCTAAGACATGGATAGCTCAAAAGGAGGCCTGCTGTCCACTGTTAAACTGAGCCATGTCTTTCATATGATCAACACAAAGGGGAGGAGCAGTGCCTGCTAAGGGATCTCAGTCCGCTGGGTTAGCATGGCTCTAAGCTACTGCCCACTGTTCTTGGATGTCTGTGAAGCCCACCATAGAGCAGGAGGCTCCGTCAAGGACATGCCCCTCCTTCCTGTGCCCTCATCACTCTCCTACCCCAAAGATCAGGACCTGGAAGATATATGTCCCTCCCCTGCCTAATTTCTTAATTCATGGTGCTTTGCCTCATTTCTTCTAGTCCCTCCATAAATGTCTTACACAATGCAGAACACCTCCTCAGCAGAAGGCAGGGTCCGCCCTAACATCTAGAGAAGAGGAAAAGAAAGCCAAGATATAATGAGAAGCGTAGTACCAATCCCTTCACTTCTCTCATCACAGGGCTACTCCCTCTCTAGGCTGGAAGGTGAAGGGGGAATTATTCTGTATTGCCCCTTTGCATCATTATCTTGCTGACCCTTATCAAAGTCCCTCTCAGAGATCAGAAAGGGAAATTAAGAAAAGAGAGGAATAGTGGATGTGGGCAACACAAGCTAAGCGAGAGCAATGACAGCTGAGCTGTAGTTATTCACCTCTTATGGATACAGTATAATTACACTCCACAAGTAATTATAATAAAATTGATCATTACTCCACTACTACCTAACCTGTGGATTGCTAGACTGAACCTCTGCCAAATGTCAGTGTAATCCCTCTCCTCAAACACTTTCCCTCTGCAGTCCGCTGTTACAGTGTGTGCCCACGGCAGCACAGAAAATAAAAGACTACTCAGAGGTAAGACTAAATCACTGAGAGGCCAGGAAAACTTTCTCAACAGCAAGAACGTGGCATCACCAAGGCTGAGATCTTTCAGGCTTTTCTTTAGAATATCCATGTAAGAGAAAAAAAAAAAAAAAAAAAGTAGAAGGAAAGCAGTTTGGGCAAGGAGCTGTCTCAGGGCTGGGCAGTTTTCTTGGAGAAAAGGAAGGACAGCGGCCAGATGTAGCAGGCTCGCTGATCTAAACTTCGTGCTTTAACTGTACACTCCTCACAGAGCTTGCATGCTTTTGCCCCACAGGTTGACTGTTCATTCCTCAGCCAAGTACCTCACACTCCACTATCCCTATGCTTAGGCAACTTCCATCATTCTTCCTGACACTTCATCTCTACTCATATATTCTAGTTAAGGATTTTTTAATATTTCATGTATATCCCTTTAAGTCATATATCTCATCCAAGTTTCCTTTGTTTCTCTACTAATGAGGCATTCTGGCCTTACATCTGGATGCCAACCACATCTGGGTTTCGTCTATACACCTGATCTACATTTCCTGGTTATACTCTAGCCTGGCACTGTATTTCCCACAACAATTGAAAGTCATAGATCAAATCTCTCCTGATTTCAATCTAAACTTTCCCATGTCATCACCCTAGTCATACAGGAAGAATGTAAAAATATGATACCATTCTCTCTCTTCAGAGAAGTGTACTTCATAAAAGGTTAGAATGCTCGTATCAAAGGCAAAATTATGGAAGAGAAATGAGATATTTGCTTAATATCCAACTGTCTCTTATTAAATGTATATTAATTACAAAAATATACTCACTTTACAGTACAGAACCCTAGTAGAAATTAGTGTAACCAAGTAAACAAGGGAAGATCACCGGTGTGGTTTGTGTCTAGATGATATACCCTTCCCTTCACCAAAAAAAAAAAAAAAAAAAAAGCCTCAGGCAGTCTTAGACTTTTTCAGAGGTAGCTGAACCAAGGAGTTCTGATTAACTCATGGTTCAGTACTAGAATTAGGGGTGCTGTGATTAAGCATAGATGCTTTCTGGATCAGTCCCCTGATTGGATGGGTACAACCCTAATCCTGTTAGACTGGATACTATAAGGAACCAAAAGAAGCTTGTCTCACTGTCCCATTGCTTTTGCTGCCTCCTACCACCGTGAATTGTTGGCCCTGTGCTGTGTGCCTCCTGCCTTGGACCCAGCCAGGTATAGACTGAAGCCTCTTACACTGTGAGCTAAACAAAACTTTCCTCTCTTGTGGGTGTTGAATATTTTTTCTCCATTCATTCATTCATTTATTGATTGATTGATTGATTGATTGGTATTTTAGTAAGGGCTTACAGGGTCTCACTACATAGATCTGACTCATAATCATCTGCCTGTGTTCAGCCTCCCAAAAGCTGGGATTGCAGGCATGTACCACCACACCCAGTCTCAATTACCTGTCTCAAGGAGCCCTGGGGGCAGGGCCAACATGGCAGAGCACATCTGGAAATGGAACTCAGGCTGCTGTGTCTGCTTTAATCTTCTGAGTTATTTGGCTGGCCTTGTTTGTTTATTTGTTTGTTAGCTCATGATGCTTTAAGGGCAGGTCTGGTACCACTTGTGAAGGTGGCAATCAAACCGTGGTCCTCTGCACCTAAGTTTGCCCAAGCAGGTGCTTTAAACAACTGAGCTAACCCGCAAGCCCCCTGGTGTTGAGTATTTTATCTTGCCAACAAGAAAAATAACTAAACTGGTTTTAAGACCAGTAAACATCATAGCTATGTAAAGCTATGTAAAACATCATAGCTTACTGAGAAAGAGATATCATTTCTCTGACAATTTTTCTCCAAATCTCAATGTAATCATTAAAAAACAAGAGAGGGGCATTCTATAAAATAGCTTAGCCAGAACTCTCTAGAAGTGACATGATGATGAAAAAAAAGTAAAGAATTATCACAGGAAATCTAATAGCAAAATGTAATATTATTCTGGCTTAGATCCTAAGTAGAAATAAAATCAGTAGAAAAATGGATGAAATCTAAATAAAATCTATAGCTTAGCTGATACTACTGTATGCTCACTAACATCTTAGTTTGGGTCACATAATAAGGCTAAATAAAATGATAATATTAGGAACTCTGTATTGTTTTTGTAATGAACTGTAATCATAACACTAACTCTTAAACAAGTTACCTATGTGATCTATAATATATATATATTTTTTTTTTTTCTTTTTTGTCTTTTTGAGACAGGGTCTTGCTATGCAGTTCAGGCTGGCCTTGAGCTCACTTTTGTAGCCCAGGCTGGTCTCGAACTCGCACCAATCCTCCTGCCTCAGCCTCCCGAGTGCTGGGATTATAGGGGTGTGCCACCACGCCCGGCGTGATCTATAAAATATTAATTAACTTCTTTGAATTTCAGTTTCCTCCTCCATGGAAAGAAGGAAGAAAAAAAAAAAAAACTTTTTAAAGATCCAAAGTGGTTCCAAGACAGAAAGAGAAAAGGAAATTTTAGAAGGAAAAAACACACAAGAAAATGATAGCTGAGGGGCCTGGCAGGATGGCTCAGTGGTCTAAAGCTCCTGCTTGGGAAAGTTTGGGCAGCTTCGGGGACCGCAATTCGATCCCTGGCATCACAAGCTGTGCCAGCCCTGCCCTCAGGGCGGGCTGAGCCGGCCATAAAAATGAGTGAAGAAACAAACAAAGGTTCTGAAACAAGAAAAAAATAAATAAATAAAGTAATTCTTTTAAAAAAAGAAAATGATAGCTGAAATGTGACCCATCTGTGACATACCATACTATATGCTGATATTGTGTCTCTTCCTCCTCATAGCCAATGTTGAAATGGCACTCAGGAATGAGGCCTTTGGGAAATAACTATGTTTTCAGAAGGTCAGGAAGTTGAGTCTTCTTGATGAAATCATGCCCTATGAGACCCTAGAGGACTAATGCTCCTTCTCTGTCTGACGTTGTTATAGCTATGTCTCTTTCCTCCCCCAAAGGCCTCCTGTGGTCATAGATGGAGCTCTTCAGAGGTGGCTGCATCTAGAGTGTGTGATGTTGGCATGAAGGGCAAGTGCTACCTGCCCTTACCTATCTACCTGGGTCGAACATAAAGTCCAGAAAGAGGGCTACTGTCATCACTTGCCACTATTCACTGGGATGAAGGATGGAATTAGGTGAACAAGTTAACAGTACAAAGTCCCACACTGCTGGGACCCTAAACCTAAGGAGGGAGGACCACAAGTGGTGGAGATCGAGTGCTACTCCCACTCTACCCTCCACCCAGGCCCAGAACAGGTCAAACAGAGCACAATAAGCACCTAGAGATTAAGATAGTTTCAATTTTGTTCTGAAGAAGTCTGAGTTCCATTAGGCTTTTTAGATTGGTGGAGAAGTTGAACTGATATGTCTTTGAATAAATGGCCAAAGGAGTAATCAGGCACAATTTACAAACATACTGAGGACATCTGTTTCTTATAACAACAGGCTAGCTTACTGGACTTATGTTTTGACTGAAAACACAAACTTCTGAATGAAACATTGTCAGAATGTTTTCTTGAAGTATGGAAGAACTGAAGTGATATAGAGTCATTAGCAGGATTAAAATAGAGAGAAAATAAGCCAGACTTCATGGTACACACCTGAGGTTCAGTACTCAGAGAGGCTGAGGCAGGATTGAAAGTTCCAGCCCCCTTTGTACCACTTAATGACTTAATGAGACCCTGTCTCAATATAAAAGAAGGGATGTGGGAAAGGCTGAAGATGTAGCTCAGCCTATATGGCCTGGGCATAATCCCAACAAAGAAGAAGAGTTAAATTGCCAGAGTAGCAAGTTGATATCCCATGCTGCTTTTGCCCTGAGCATGTCAAGAAGAAATAGCTACAAACTGATTTAAGTGTTGATGGATCCTGCAGGACACAGGACAAAGTGAAAAGTCAAGTCCTAACCAAATAGAACCCTACAGAGCAGCTCCCTTTTATAAACACACATATTCATAAAAAGCCACAAACACGTGAAAATACATAAGTACACATGCATGTTTGAAAAACATGTACATGTACACATAAACACATAGTATATACCATAACCACATGTGCATGAGTAAACATATGTATACACACATAGGCTCAATAAACACATACTAAAATATACATTGTGCTCAATTGTTTAAGAGACCCTACAGATATTCCTCACTGAATGTTCTACCTGCTCTACTACTATTCATATATATACCTATACCAGAAAAGAGGCAGCCCCATCATCAGGGTAGAGACTACTTAGACATAAATCTCCTACATCCTACTGGGGAAAATGGTAGAGAGAATAGAACATGCTGAGAGAGAAAGAAAAATTGCTATAAAACCAGTTGACATTCTGGTAGAAATTAGTCCAATTTGTATAAGCAGAGTGGTGGCAAATTGTTCATCCTTATTTGTCTCCTCAGGCTTCTGAAAGGACACCCTGAAGAAAAGCAGCCTACATCCTACTAACCCATAGAGACCTCTATCATAGATGTCCCAGGGTCCAGGAGGACATAGGAAAATTTTCCAGCTACATAAGGAAATGGAATGACAGAAAGGGCAACCAAAGTGAACAACCAAGGGCAGAAACTGATTTCTAAAAACTGAAGCTGTTACAAATGGAGATTCAAAACCACTGTGCTTAATAATATGTAAAGGAATTAACATAGCTTCTTTTCGAAAGAGCAGCATTTGAAGCACAAGGGTTCAAGCCCAGCATGAAGGACACTTGGAAAGCAGTGTTTTCATCCTCACAAGGAAAAGGGTGCACAACAGAAAATCGACTCTTGTTAGACCCCTCGGGGAATGTATGGCACAGGAAAAACAGGCAGATCACTAGAGTCCAGTCTAGTAGTGAGACCCTTAACGTCCTGTAGACCCTTTCCTAAAACACATGCAAAAAAAAAAAAAAAAAAAAAAAAAAAAAAAAAAAAAAAAAAAAGGTTTTCCAAATTCTGGAGCGAGTACCACATGCAGCACTAGGGGTTAATCTCAAGACCTCGCGCTTGCCAGGCAGGTGCTTAAGCAGCCGAACTGTCTCCCCAGCCCTCTAAGAGACACTAACAGTTCTGAAAAATACCCAGGAGGGAAGGAAATACCTGTATTGAATGTGATCTCCAATCCTAGCTTTTAAAGAAATCTCCACACTGATTTCCATAGTGGCCATACCAGTCTGCACTCCCACCAGCAGAGCAGAAGGGTCCCTTTTTCTCCACAGCCTCTCCAGCATTTGTTATTGACTGACCTATTGATACTAACCATTCTTCTGGGATGAGATGGAATCTCAGTGTTGTTTCAATTTGCATTTCTCGATAATGCACACCCTGTTTATAGCAGCACAATGTATTATAGCTAAATCCTAGAAACAACCCAGATGCCTATCAACTGAAGAATGGATAAGGAAGATGTAGTATTTTTACACAATGGAGTATTTATTCAGCTATAAAGCTGGATAAATTTGAGTCTTTTGTCAGTAAATGGATGCAACTACAGAATATATTCTTAAGTGAAAGAAATCCGACCTGCATGTGTAAATACTGTCTTGTCTCCTTAGTCTGAGGATCTGAAAGAAAAAAATGGAATCTGAAGGGTACAGTAGATATTGGTAAAAGGAAATAAACTTCAAAAGGAAGAGCTACTGTGTTGCAGACAAGGACAGGAGAGGGAGTGAAGAAATTTATTTATGTATATAAGCGGGATGGTTTGGATATACACAGCAGTACTGTGTATTTCTTCCGGTCTATGGGAAGAAGCAGTTAGTGCTTTAATTTGTTTCATCTATTTTCAATTATTTCCTTAATTTCTTGTACATTTCTTTCTTCTTCTAATTCTGCATGTATATATCTGGGGGCTTTTTTTTTTTTTTTTTTTTTTTTTTTTTTTTTTTTTTTTTTTTTTTTTTTTTTTTTTTTTTTTTTTTTTTTTTTTTTTTTTTTTTTTTTTTTTTTTTTTTTTTTTTTTTTTTTTTTTTTTTTTTTTTTTTTTTTTTTTTTTTTTTGGTGGGACCAGGGTTCGAACTCACGACCTTGCAGTTGCCCAGCAGGCACTTGTGCCTCAGAGCTATCTCCCCAGCCCCATGCATGTATATATCTGGTAATATGAAAAACTGATTGTAAGACAGCACTATACATTACAATAAATACTGTAAAATTCATATTATTTCTTAAGTGAAAATCTGTATCACTTGCAATTCTTTTATGTTTTAATTCTAATTTATACTGTCTTTTTAAAATTTATTTTATTTTTTTCTTGTTTAAGAACTTTTGTTTGTTTGTTTATTTTATATTTTTTATTTTTATGGCCGGCAGAGGCTGCCCTGAGGGCAGGGCTGGTACAGCATGTGGTGCTGGGGATCAAACTGCCATCCTTGCAGCCACCTAAGCCTTCCTAAGCAGGCGTTTTAGACCACTGAGCCATCCTGCCGGGCCCCTATACTGCCTTTTCTTTTTTTTTTTTTTTGACAGTAACTGAGTTTACACCGGGAGCAGTACACATCAAAAAGACAAGAGTGACATATATTCCAAACATAATTTTAGCATTACATTGTGCTATAATCAATATGCTGAACCCCTTGAAGATTCTTAAGACCAATATCTGATTCATCCTGTGTACATCAGTGTATGGTTTTACTATTGATATGTTTTTTGCTTTATCTGCTTCCAGTTGCTTCATTGTTTACTCCATAACACATTCAGCTGTGTTATGCCCTTAAGTTCTTGTTTTCTTCTTTAAAGTTCTTATATTAGGGAGACTATACGATATTTACACATATAGGTCTGATTTATTTCACTACTGAGTATATGTTCAATAGACATCCATTTATATATGAAGTCTTCAAACTTATCATTCTTTATGGATGAGTAGTATTCCATTGTATAAAAATACCACATTTTTTT
>PVJA010038448.1:0-19748 GCA_004027025.1 Myocastor coypus
TCTTCTTCTTCTTCTTTTTAATGCACCCTAGTTCTATCTAGTCTTCCCAGAAAACTTGGGTTCTTGTGGATGTAAGCCCTTTTCTGCATTTATAGTTGATTATTTACTATTTAATTCAGTGATTTAACTACAGACACAAACGGGTTTGGGCACAGACTCTTGCAAAGCGCACAATTCACTGGAAGAGAGGCGGTCCTTTCCCAGGCTCCTTCAGTTGCCAGCTCTCCAAGTACCTGGGAATCCACCAACAGACTCTGCAGGGGGCGCTGGGCAGCGTAGCCAACAGGAGGGATTAGAAGCTGCTAGCAAGCGCCTGCGGACTGAAGCGCACTCGTGCGATCAAACTGAATGGCGCCCTGTGCGGAACAATTGGGCTTTCCTGACTCTCCCCAGCAAACCCCGCCAGCCCCGCTCAACTTTGTCCAAAGCCTGGTTCTAATTTGAACTGGTTCAGTAGGATTTTAAAAACAACAGCTTTGACTTTGTTTTCAGGACAGTGAAAAAATTAATGCTTGGTTTGGGCTCGGAGTTCAGACAATTAGCCTTGTCCGTTTGAGTCTGGGAGTCACAGAATCCTGGTCCACGTTGTTCATTGGGAGGAGTGCGTCAAAGCCAGCGTGTTATTTTCCCTTCTAGCTCAGAGTCCAAACGCCTGGGGTCTCTTTCGTCCCGAGTTGTCCTTGTTCTAAGCAACCCCAAAGTGCCACTTATTGGAAGCCAAAGCAGTGAGGAAGAAGAGCTTGGCCGCGCCTCGTTTCCTCGCACCTCGTTTCCTCCGGGCGCAGCTGCGGCTGCCACTCACCGCGCCCTTACTCGAGCGCTCTCGGAACAGGCAGCTCCGCCGCGTGGTGGCTCTGCTTGCCCAGGCCCTGCCGGAGCTGCACAGGCTCTCCGGGGACCGACCCCAGCTCCGTCTCCTTTGGTCTCTAGTTCACACGCTCGTTTCTCTGGCTTTCTTTCTCCCCTCCTTCTTGCATGAAGTCAGCATGGGCTCAACATCTTAAACTCATTGCCCGCAGACTGGCAGAAGAGCAGAAGACATCAGGACCTCTGAGTTAGTCACGAAGAAGCTGTGAAGAATTCACTTTTGTTTTTGAGACAGGGTCCCACTGTGTAGGTCAGGCTGGGCTTGAACTCACTCTCTAGCCTAGATTGGCCTCAAAATTGTAGCAGTCCTCCTGACTGCGCACCACCGCATGTAGCCAATAACTTACTTCTGATCCTAAGGAGCTGGCCTTGGGTGGCTGGGAAGGGAGGGCCAACGACCACTGGGCAAAGCCACCTTTTCTGTTCAGCCCTGGGACACAAATCCTGCCTGTTATGCTTTGTGTCTAGTTGTCCCCCCCCAAAGCCTCATGCAGTCATGGGGCAGGGACTTCTAGAGTTTGAGGTTAACTCATGATCCACTGGGATTATGGGTGATCCAAGGCTCGGATTGTGAGTCTCAGCACTGCTGGGATGTTGGGTGTGTACTGCCCCAGCCTGGAGCAGCGGGCCTCAGGGTGGCATGGAAGAGACACAGAGACACACCTCCTCTCTGTTGCTGCTGCTCCTCCCTTTGCTCTTGCTCTTTGCCGCCACCATGAAAGGTTGCTCTCCGCCCTGTGCCACTCTGCCTTGGAGCCAGCCCAGTAGGGACCGAAACCTCTTTCCTTCCTTCATTTTGGGCATCGGGTATTTTGTCCCAGCAATGACAGAAGAGTCATTGAGACACTGCCATCCACAAGTAATGTGGCACATCTCATAAATACAATCGAGACACAGGTAAAATTCCAAGGATGTGTCTGTCTGTGTGTGTGTGTGTCTGTGTGCGTGTCTCTCTGTGTGTATATGTGCCACTGGAGCTCGTTCCCTGAGAGCACAGCTGTAGAATCATGGGTCCTCTCTGTGGCTGTGTCGGAGCTTGTGTCTGGATGTCTCCCTGGAGCCTCATGCGGGCCTTGTGGGCAGGATTTTCCTGGATGGCTGAATCTGGAGTTTGTGGCTGATTCATTGTCTGGTGCTGGGATTGGGGTGTGAGCGCTCTGCTGGCCTTAGAGCTGTTAGCGTGCGTACAATATAACGGAGGGAGAGAGGCTTGCTTCCCCCTCGGCTCTCAATGCTCTCCGTGCCTTCTGCCAACATGAGCTGCTGCCCTCTGCCATGTGCCATCTTACCTTGGAAGCAGCTGATTATGTGCCAAAAGCTACACAAACTGTGAGCCAGCTAAGTGTTTCCTTCCTTAATTATGGGCACCAGGATGTTGTCTCAGAAACGAGAGAAAAGGGACCAAGACAGGCATTGTGGAGGCAGCAGCCAGGCTGGGGGCAAGGCTGCGAGGTCCTGGAGCACCACCCAGGTAGTGATGGGTATGTCAGCCAGGGCTTGCTTTCCTGGCAAGTCCCAAGGAGCCAGCCTGGCCTGTCCCGTGTCCCTTTCACTTCCTCGCTGCCTCACGTCCTTCTGCTCCTCGGCTGTGCAGCCCCAGCACCCTTGCTACTGATCCAACCCTGGGGGCTGTTGGGTCTCCTATCCTCAGCTTTCTTTCTTTTTTTTTTTCGGGACTGGGGTTCAAACTCACGACCTTGCATTTGCCAGGCAGGCACTTGTGCTATGGAGCTATCACCTCAGCCCCTATCCTCAGCTTTCAAACCTGTGAGCTAAGGAAAGTGCTTGCTTTGCCCCCTAAACATCTCTGCCATCCAGAAGGGGAGCGTGGTCTGCGCCAGCCGCGGTCTTCCTCGGCCTCTCACGCTGAAGCTTGCCTCCTCCTCTCTCGCCTCCTCGCGCTGTGGGCGTGGTGTTGTTGCGCACTCCTGCTTAGCACGGGCTCTGCAGGGCTGAGCGGAAGCTCGAGACGCCACCATGCTCCCGTGCAGAGGTTCACACGAACACAGAGGGATCTGCGCCTGAAGAGGCTTCTGCCTGTGCACCGCCGGCCGCTTGCTGCGGACACACAAGTGCGTGCAGGTGAGAGGCTTTTGCCTGAAACTCGGGGCACAGCGGCGCTGTGGATTTCAGATTCGTTCCTACTTTGGAATATTCGCACGTACATGGTATTGGGATGAGACCTAAACCTTGTCATGAAGTTCATCTGTTTCCTATACATCTCACACACACAGGCTGAGGGGTAACTTGGTGGATGTGGTAGTGGGGGCGACTGGGGACTGAGTCAGACTTTACGCCGAGCTCCCTTCCCAGAACTTTTTTTCTATTTTGAGACTGGGTTTTGCTAAGCCGCTAAATTTCCCAGAATGGGGTAGAACTTGCCACTTCCCAGAGTCCTGGGTTGACAAGCGTGTGTCACCATACCCAGCTCAGAAGGTGATTTATGCCCTGTCTTTCAGTGTGCTTGAGTTTTAACTGTGACCCCTTATTTGAGGTCAGATGCGGAATTTTCTGCTTGGAGTCTATGCTACTGGTGCTCAAAAGTTGGGGATTTTGTAACATTGATGATTTGGGAATTTTGGATGAGAGACTCGGTGTGTACATAAATAGAGATGTGTGTGTGTGCCCCTGGGCTAGTTCACACACCTATATGGTCTACGTCTGAGTGGACCCTGAAGTGAGTACACCCCAGAAGGATAAGATCGTGTAGGGCTCAGATCTCAGCATCGAATGCCATGGCCCAAGTCAAGGAGCCAGGTCCTCCCGGAGAGATGGCTGACTGCGGGGGCAGGGGCCGTGGATGTTCGAGTTGAGCTGAGAACACCATATAGTGCCGGGAAGGTCAGACCTGGGGCCGGGGATGGGACAGGAGACAGAAGAGCTCACCTAGAATTCTCAAAAAACAAAGCTGAGGCGCTCTGAGCAACCAAAGACCAAACCAATCACATAGTATTTTATAACTAAAGTCTAAAATACATGTTTATATTGCTATGAATGAATTACCAAGTGTGTGAACAAATGGGATGAACAAACCTTTCCTACAGAAGAAGCTATGTAAATTTATGCAAATATTCCACACTGAAGGGAATGGAGCCACTCGGGTGTGGTGGTGAGCAGTTATGATCTCAGGGAGACAGAAGGGGAGAGGGGGGGACAAAGGAGGGAGAAAGGGGGGAGAGGGGAAGAGAGGGAAGAAGGGAAGGAGGGAGGGAGGCGAGGGAGGGAGAGAGAGAGGAGAGGCAAGGAATAAAGGAGGGAGAAAAGGGGCAGAGAGGGAGGGAGGGAGGGAGGAGAGAGAATGGAACTCCGCTCCCTAGTCCTCAGGCGTGGGCTGTGCCTGAGGACTTCCTTTTGATGAATACAGTGTAGACAGTGGGTACAAAAGCGGTGTGTGAAGACACCTGACGGCCACCTCCTAAGCTCGGTGAGCAGAGCCAGCCCCAGCCGCAGCGAGTCCAATCCACAGCACGCACCCTAGATACAAATCAGCAAAGTGGCGCTTGGGTTTCGTGGTCTTCTTCCCCCAAAGCCTGTAACCCTAGCCTAACTTGAGGAGGACCACCTGAGCAGCTCTCCTTGCAGGACGAGCGATTGTCTCCATGTTGGCCCAGCACCAGATTCCCAAAGCATTAGATACTATACAAATTGCTTCCTCTGTGTATGGCAGAGGTGAATGCAGGCCACCTACCTAGCTCAGCTCACAGCACTCACCTACTTCCCATAACTCTCAGTCATTCCTCCTCAAGCCACTCCTTCACCACTGAATAAGACCCGGATATAGCCTTGGGTCAGCCTCTTTGCTCCAGAGAGCCATCTTTGTGGCTGGTGTTAGGGCTCCCCAATAATTATAGATATGTTTTAGTGTCTTTACTTTTGCCATGGGTTGCACTGGGAGTGGTAGATTGGAATTAACTTGATGGGATTCCAATAACACATCTTTGGGATTACAAATGCTGACTTCTTGCACTCGGACAAGAACCTAGAGGGGTCTCCTACATAACTGTGAGAAAAAACTCAAATTGGAGGACCATGTACAAAATCTCTGAGGGTCCTCTAAACTGTAAAGGACATGAAGAGCAAGGAAAACCTGAGCGGCTGAGGTAGCCAGGAAACACCTGAGGAGACACCACGGCTGCTTGAGATGTGGTGGAGTCGGAGGGGACCTGGACCAGAAACGTGATGTTAGCGAAAGCTAAGGAAAAGTGAGTAAAATATGGGTCTCGGTGGCAACGGGGGCCATTCACTTAACAGCTGGGACAGTACTCACCGAGCCAGTGTCAGTGGTGTGCGGAGCAGGGTGCACGGTACAGAGGAATTCTCCTCACGACTACTGTAACTTCTATACAGCTCAAATGTACAGGAATTAAGGAGCTGATTCTGGAGCCCCACACCCATGGCCTCTTGTTGCTTTCTCCTCATGTATGTCTCTGTTATCTCGCTCCATCGGACAAGATCGATTGTGGAAGACAGCAAAGAGACCCAGGCCAACTCATGTCTCTACCAAATGTGGCGGCTCCTGCTTGCTGGCTCGAGGGCTGAATACCATGTCTGGGCTTCCTGGCACCTCTGCTTCTCAGCTGGTCTGGCTTCCGAGGCTTACCTGAGGCACTTTTATTGGCTGCCGTGTGGTCTGAGCTGCGTTCTGCTCACAGCTTGGAGGAGTCCCACGTGCCAATCTCTTGCTGCTGAAGGAGCCAATCTGTACATTGCGGTGCCAAGGGCATGCTGCCCGCTGGGTGAGGGTAGGGGACCTTCCGGGGGCTGTCGCATCTGCCTTGGTTTGCGCTGACATCTGTGGGACCCCATCTTCGTGCTCTGCCCCCTTGCGCCTCTTCCCCATTCCTATGTCTTCTGGACCACTGTCATCTCCTTTCAAGCCCACTTTGTCGTGAATGTGCTTGGTAGAACAGGCCAATGAGGACTGATGACATGGGTACTGATGACATTTGCTCTGTGGCTGCCTGGAGCACCTGAACCAAATGTTCATAGAATAGGAAACTGGTAGCAAGGCATTTTGCCCTGAGTCTCGGAGCCCGTGGCAGCCGAAGCAGGTCACTTGTACCATCAACCCACATGGTACTAGTCCACAAGGCGCCAGCCCATATGGTGGCTCTGTACAAATTAGTGGATGCCGCCTTCTTAGGCAGTCTCAGTTCTCAGGCAGAGTCTTGGCTTGGAGAGCTAAGGCTGAATGAACCCCAACCCTTAAATATCTCAGGCACCAAATATTCCCTCAACCAGGCGGCCCTGTGCACTAGGCAAACTGTGCATCCTCTCATCGTTAACTTGAAATGAATAGTGGGGAAGAACCCACTGGCCTTCAGGGAGAGAAGGAAGGGAGGAAACTCCCTGGTCGCCAGAGGAGCCGGGAGGGCGGGCGTTCCTGGACCAATCAGACTGAAGTTGTCAGTCAGTGGGTTATCGAGAGGAGCGAGGCACCTGTACACCCGGCCCGGCAGCTCTGGGTGAGGTATTTGGGAACTGTGAGCTAGCCCAGCCAAGAGTTTGGGCACTAGGCTTGGAGGGCTGGGGCTGAGTCTAGCCTTCGCCCTTCCCAGGTATGACCTTGAACAAGTGACCTTGCCCCTGAATGTTGCTTAGCCTGTTTCTTCCTCCGTGAGCCATCTCCTTATTTATTAAATTATGGCTGGCTCAGCCTGCCCTGGGGGTGGGGCTGGTGTCGCATGTGATGCTGGGGATCGAACTGAGGTCCCTGTGGTTGTCTAAGCTTTCCTAAGCAGGTGCTTTAAACCGCTGAACCATCTCGCCGGCCCCTCCTTTCTCTTCTTCATACCAGCCACAGTCTCTAAGACCCTCAGATTATGTCTGTTCGTAACAGACCCCTTCCCAGCCCTCTGGTTTGTTTGCCTGTCCTTACCATGAGCTCCGATCCCAAGAAGTAGTTGCTTTGTTTCTGATCGTAAAAGTAAAGACCAGAAAGATTTATTTGGGACGAGGGACTAAAAGTGAGTCTGTGTAGTCACTCAACTTGGCTCTAGAAAATATGTTTTTATGCATTAATTCTCATAATGGTGACACGGATTATTAGGCAGGTAAGATACCAGGGTTAATGTACCTTCTTACTGGGTCTCAGACATCACTTTATACCCTCTAAAAGGTTACTCCAGAATATGGCATTGTGGTTAGACGAGGAGCTGCAGCTATTTGCTAGTGCTAATCATACCACCAAAGTGACATCCCAAGGCCCAGGTCTGATCATGTCCTTCGTTTAGTTAGGGACCTCTAGTGACTGCCCCTGTCCAGAGAGCTAAAGCCCAAAAGCCCCGCTGGGATCCAGACACACACTCCCTGCCACACCGCTGCCTCTCCCCCATTCGTCCTGTCACCGTGTCTACGGTCTAAAAGGAGTAGATCAGGAAACATCAGGTGAGTTTTCTGGCTTGAAAATAAACGGCCAGGACACGGTTTGTTTTCTGCTTTCTTTCCCTCGTACCCTCGGCACAGTGATTAGGAGAGAGTAGGGAATTAAGAAGATAAAGAAGTACGTAGACCCATTCCTATGCATCTCGAGCCGTTTTCCCAGGAAATGTTCCGGTACATGATTTCCGGAGTCTGCCGGTCTGGCATTCCAGTCTTCATTCTGTTGCTTGCAAAGGAGTGTAGCCAGTTTACGTCACGTCTGCTTTCCTAGTTGATAAATGGGAAAAATCAGCCTCACAGAGGTGGAGGGGCTTAAGAGAAAAATTATGGGACGACCGCACTGGACCAAGGTCTCCGGGTTCTTGGGACACGTTTCTCTGTGTGTCGCTGCGTGGGGTTAAGAGACCACCCTCTTGGAGCCGAGATTTTGCTGGTACCATCGACCTGAGAGGCGGGCCCCTGACTTGAGTCCTGTCACTCTGTTCCGGCTGTATGTGAAGAGCAGGTGGAGACAGAGGGAGTCAATGTCTAGAGCGGTAGGAAGGTCGCCCTGAAGCCGGCAGTGTAGAAGTAGTGGATTTTATTTCTAGCTACACTTCACGAGGGCAAGCCAAGTCTTCC
The DNA here is from genome assembly GCA_004027025.1 of Myocastor coypus. Classification (NCBI taxonomy): domain Eukaryota; kingdom Metazoa; phylum Chordata; class Mammalia; order Rodentia; family Myocastoridae; genus Myocastor; species Myocastor coypus. Next base: position 7,870 of record PVJA010038448.1, read on the forward strand.
CTTCCTGCTAGCCTGGATTTTGTCCTTAGTGACTCAGCGGAGGTAGCTGCATTCCCCAGGTGATGTTTGAACTGTGCCCAAGTCCTGTATTTGCTGGGCAAGAACCCCAAATAATCAAGCCAATTTAGAAAAAGCAGAAGATGGGGGCATAATCTGCACCTTTAATTACCTTGGTGGCTTTGAAATTGAACACACAGAAGGAAAATCAACAGATTAGTTAATTTTATCTTCCCTTAACCATTTGATCTGTGCCCGGACCCTTCACACCCCTGTGCAGTACATATTCCTCTAAACACTGGGTTACAGATGCGTAGCTTCTCATCGGGTGCCGCTATGTGGTTAGGAGGCATTCGGTGCCTACGCTGACGGAAGGGGAGGAGTCAGCCCGGGTACTTGTCAGCCAGCATGCTGGGTGACCTGCCCAAGCCACCTGGGCTTACCCAGCTTGACCCGGCCGTGCTGCTCACGCTGCCAAGAAGTGAGCAAGGCCCACGTGTCCTGAGCTGGCCTCACGCTCGCAAGTTTGATTTGAAGCGTGGTCTTTTCATACAGGCGGTGCTCCCGTGCTTCTACTGCTCCGGCTGGGCTCAGTGCAAGAGCGCCACCAGCAGTTTGCGGAAGTCCCCGGAGATGTCTGAGCTGACCATGTCAGAGAGAGACTTCTGATACTTCTCCTGGAACTTGGCCTTGATCCCCTGAAGGTCCACCTGTAGAGAGGACAAAAACATGAGGGAGGACAATGTTTTCTTTTATTATTTTAGGGAAGGGCCTACTGGGTGTCCAGGGTCTCTCTTCTAGATCGGACTTGGAGTGATCTGCTTGTTTACAGCCTCCCAGCAGCTGGGATTACAGGCGTGCACCACCATGCCCAGTCCCAATTGCTGTCTCAGTGTACCCTGGGGGGCAGGGCCAGCACGACAGGCTGGGGGATCAAACCCCTGGCCCCCGAGCCTGCTTGCAGGCACTTTGATCCGTTGAGCTATTTGAACATTGCCCCTGGGAGGGCAATGTTAATGGTGCATTCCCTGTGGACAGTGGGCGCTTGCCTAAACTGGCCTATGCTTTCGGTCCACCTGAGAGGTAGAGCCAGCACTTAGTCCCGCAAAGGTCGAGGAAGTGTCCGTGTGTATGTTCCATTCAATTGATGAAAACCGAACCTGGGTGCTGGGGAGATAGCTCAGGGGCATAAGTGCTTGCCCGGCAAGTGCAAGGTCCTGAGTTCGATCCCTGGCTCCAAAAAGAAAGAAAGAAAGAAAGAAAGAAAGAAAGAAAGTGTTGTTTGCCGGGCTATGGTGGCACATGCCTGTAATCCCAACACTTGGGAGGCTGAGGCAGGAGGATCAGTGCGAGTTTGAGACCAGCCTGGGCTACAAAAGTGAGCTCAAGGCCAGCCTGAACTACATTGAAAAATCCTGTCTCAAAAAGACCAAAAAAGCCAAAACAAACAACAACAACAACAACAACAACAGCAAAAACCCAAACGGAACCTGGAAGGTTGCATGATTACATGTGTTACAAAATAGTATTTTTCTTTTGAGTTTTTACATGATCTGGAAATGAAGAGTTCTTAGAAACAAGATTGTTCTACTAAGGACCTTTTATAGCTAATAAGGGAGAAATCTTACATAGAAAAGACATAACTCCAAATTGAATAAAACTAGTCTCATAAGAGAAACACAGAACTCTCTTTAGCCAGGAGTTTTTACTGTTTTCTCTCTGGCGTAGACTCTATGTTGCACCCTGGATCTAGAAACTGTGACTCACAATCTGGTCTCTCATCTCTTGCCCCAGTTAGACGCTAAACTGAGACTGAAGGAAAATGACAAAGGACAGGTGGAGTGGAGAGGGGCTGCTTGGGATGGATGCTGAGCGGAGGGAAGGCTCTGAGGTCCTCCTGTCTCCAACCTGCCCCCTTGCCCGGGTGGAGAGGGTGCATGAGGAGGTGCTGCTCTGGGAGTACTGTGTGGCCCCGGGGGATCAGGGATCTGGCTAAACAACATCTCCCCGGGTCTGTCGCATTCTGAGGAAGCTGCCCACATGTTGAGATGACCAGGACATGCGGTCAGCGTGGGGATGGGAGCACCTGGGAACTGAACGTGCCCTGGCTGTGGGAGTGAACTTGGACCTGTGATGAGCCTGTGGAGGGGTCTGACCTCCCTGGGTTCTTTCATGCCCTGGGCCTGCTGTGTGCTGAAACTTCGCTCCCTCCGGGTTGCATTGCTGAGACAGAGAGCAGGCACCGGGAAAGAGAAGGGAGAGAAGGGAGGCAGCGTGGCGAGGAGAGGGAGCTCCAGCGGAGAAGACGGGCTGCCAAGGGAGGGGCGGAGAGAGGAGAGCTGGAGGCAGCAGAGAAAGAGGAGTTGTGGAGAAAGAGGGGGAGAGAGGGCTGTGGCAGGGGGCAGGGGAGAGATTCCAGGAACAGAAATACAAATGAAAGAACCATCTTGCTGCAGAGTTATGTCTAAAAACAGCCTCAGATGTTAAATATTTGTTGAAAATGGATCAGGATTTGGGTTGGTAGCTCTCTTCCTTTACTTAACAATTTTTTGTTTTCAAGGGAAGATGTGTGTGACTTTTGACTGCCGAGTGCCACTTCCCTTTCCAAGGCTCCTCAACTGCAGATGCAGTACCACTCCGTACTGTCCCCTTGCCCGGTGGCTCCAAGTGCCGAGGCATGAGCTGTGCTTCTTGCCGGCTGCCCCAGGTTTATTTTCCTAAAGCTCAAGTATCCTCCTCTGCTGGGGCGAAGAGTGGTCGTTAAGGGCTTAAAACTCTGTTGGTCTTTTCATGCATAAAGGTGCATCTCTGCTCCTGGGAATCAGTTGTTCTTGTGACACAAAACCAAAAATTTGTGGTGTTAAGTTGCTTTCTTTGTGTGTTGCCTTGGGGAAAAGGGTATGTCTAGAATGGCTGGGGGTGGGGACCAAAAATAAAAAAAGGGGAACATTCTGTTGAGCGGACAGGTTTAGGTGTAAAATTTTTTTTCTACTGTGTGTCCAGGGAGACCAAGCCCCGCCCAGCAGTTGGGCTGCGTTTGCTTCTCGCCCCTGTGCACACTGACCTCTGTCAGTGACCCTGGTTTGACTTTGTGAGACGGAGCCAGGCACACCCGCGCTACCCCCAAGTGGCTCTGTCAGTTCCCTCCCTGTACACAGCAAACCGCTGACTCTCCAGAGCCACAGATAACAAAAATAGCCACAAGGATCGTCACTGTATTTTTTAAAAAAGCAGCAGCTTGAAGCAGAGCACCGTCTTCTACAGATTCCGGGAAGACAAGGGCTGTCTCTGCTTGCTTTTTCTGTAAGTAGGCCTTAGAAAGAAACTACAAGTGGGTGACACCAGTGCCGGAGAATGAGAAATTGCCGTTGCCTCTCTGGAGTCCAGGGTGTCTTACCTCAGCCCTGGTGACGATGACACGAATTAACGTCTCCTCGTCGGTCCCCACGCCCTTCATGGCCTTGTACAGAAGGTCAGCGAAGTAGCCCTCACGGTCTCGCGCGCATCTCACTGAGGGGAAGAGGAGAGTGTGAGGCTCTCGTGTGGCACACTGGGAGGACACTCAAGGCCCAGGGCCACTGGGCGTGTCACCTGGTCACCCTAGGGGCTGCCAGGCTTATAAGGCAGGATCTGAAGGAGCCGACTCCCCATCATGGAGAAATAAGATCTGGAAGATTCCCTACATCAGGATGCCTGGGCTCTTCAGCCAGAACTGGGTCGAAACAACTTTAGATGATGGGAGGGTCTCCTGCGCCCTCAGCACCTTCTGGGGGCGAGTGGGGGGGGTGTGCTCACTCACAGGAATGACTTGACACCTCCGTTTCCCATAGTGTGGAAACAAAGCCTTGACTTTTCCACTTAGTGTATGGGGAGCGGTTTCTGCTGCTTGCAGCCATGGGCATCCTCGAAAGGTTGGGTGGGGACAGCTACGGAAGGTTTGGAAGGAAAGGGCAGCCAGTGCTGGCTCTGCCCCTTGCTCCTCAGGGCCTTCAAAGAGCAGGGGAGGCAGACTGTGTTTGAAAAGGTCTGTAATACGAGCTGCTCAGGAGGCCGTGGCAGGAAGATGGAGAGCTCAAGGCCAGTCTGGGGGAACTTAGGAGACTGTCTCAAAAAGAAAAAAACAAGGGCTATGGTGTGACCTGGCCCATGAGGTCTGATCCCCAGTACTGTCATCAAGGAAAAAAAAGAAGGGATTCTTAAACTTCACCACCTCCAAGACCTTCTCCTTCTCCACTCCACTCCACTCTAGGTTTCCGTGGGAATCTGGCATGGGAACCAGGGAACTATGGCAACAGGAGCTTCTGCTTTGGGTCTGTGGACCCCAGCTGTGAAGCGGTGCCCCTGTGGCAGTCATCGAAAGGTCTCAGCCTGCGCTTTAGGGTTCGGCTATAAATGGACATCTGTAAGTGCTGAATGGGGCCAGGTTGGAGAATGTTCCGCAGAAGTGGTTACGAAGCCACGCCCGTTATGCAGTTTATTCTCAAGGTTTTTCGCTTTTACTTTTGCTTCCACTGAGAAGTGGCTCGTGGCTTGTGGCTCGTGGCTTGTGGCTCCCAGCTCTCAGAGCTGGCTTCCCCATCCTCCGTACACTCCCTACACTGCGTGTTGTCTGTACAGTCGCCTCATCTGTTGTGGGCAGCCCTATGTGTGTTAAGCTCTTTAAGAGCAAGGACTGGGCCTTTTCGCCTCCGATCCTGGTACCTTGCCCAACCCCTGGGCCCAAGATGGTGCTGAGTCAACGTTAAGTCACAGGGAGGTTGGGTTGCTGGCTTCCGACTGCACAGCTGTATTTTCCAACTCTCCACACTGCAAGTAGACAATCATTTGGAGCCTCAGAGCCGGACGTGGGCAGAACCCTCTATCTGCTTAGCTGGCCCTCCCTTATGGCCCCCAGAACAGTCGTCCATGCTAGGGCCCAAGAGCATCCAGTGTCTAGTGTGGGCTCAGAGTATCGGTGGGGTGCTCTTTCCTCCGCATATCACAGAACACATCCTGTGGGGCTGAACTCAGTACACGCATGGCTGGGAAAAGTCAATCGTCATTGTTTTTTTTAAAAAAGTCTCAAAACCCAAACTAGCAGATGTTGGCAACTTGGCACATGTCTTAGCTTGCAGGGCTGCTTGTTGTGGAGGACACCTGGATGACTCGCCTTGGAGGAAGAGCAGCGGTCTCCATTCTGGCTGAGCCGGACCCTACTTCCTGTATCGAGAGGTACAGAGCTGGCTAGGACTTTGCCTGATCCCTTCAGCTGGCCTTAAGCAGTGCATATTGGTCTAGCCGCGGTGCTGGTGGAGTCCTTGGATAACCCACACCTGAGAACACACGCCCGCTGCTCTTTAATATGAGCCGGGTCGAGACAGGGAGACGGGCCAGTGTTTCACTCTGTGGGCTGGGATGGAGCCTCCTCGAGATAGAGGCTATGACTTTTCCTGGGGCTTGAAAGATTTACACATCAGAGTGGAAGTACCGGACTCCAAAACAGCAGATACTGTACAACTGCATAATGCAGATACCTTTTTTGCCTGTCCTTCTCTCTGCATATCCAAGCAAAGGTCAGTGCAGGCCTCCTGCCTAGCCCAGCCCACAGTGTTCTCCTACTTCCTGCCCAATCTCAGCCATTCATCCTCAAGTCACTCCTCCTTCATGACCGAATAAAACCCAGGTTCAGCCCTAGTAGAGGTCTTTGTTCCAGACAGCCATCCCCATGGCTGGACTCAGGACCCCTTGGCTTCCTGTCCATATGCCTTAGTGCCTTTATTCTCATGGTAGATTGCACTGGAAGGGATAGATGGGAATTAACTTGATGGGATTCCAATAACTTATCCATGGATCACAAGTATAAACTTCCTGGACTGATAGGAGAACCAAGAAGGGCTCTATGTACTTGTTTGTGTGCTTCCCTTCTGGAGAAGTCCCTCGCTTCCCCCGGGTGCCATCTGGGATGGTGCCCCGGACTCATCCTCGCAGCGACATGCACAGTAGACAATACCTTCCTTCTAGAGCTTGCAGAAAGAAAACCGAGGCCTGCCAGACATGGCCTCATGCCCATCTCTCTGCTATTTCCTGCCTCTGGGCAACACTCGGGGAGAAGGGGCTGGGCTTTGCTTGGCATGGTCTAAACCTCACCCCTCTCCTCTCTCTTTCTAAATGGACAACGCTTTCAATAATTGTTGGCGGGAATCAAATTGGAAGGGAAATCCTGATGCCGGTGGACAGACTGGTATGGACCTTGAATGTGGGTACTGTTCAGTGTGTGTCAAACAAACCCTAAACTGTTCCCTGAGGCTTGGCCTACAGAGAGATGCTGGGGAGATCCTTAGTCTTAGTAGGGTTGCAGAGGACCATGATGCCCTCCTGGAGTCCAGGCGCCTACTCTAAGGTGCCTCCTGACTACTCAGAGACAGGTCGCTCGCCAGGAGTCGCCTCCAAGTGATGGAGCTGACTTGCCCAGGGTGGCAAACGCTCCCAGGTGCAGCTGGCCTCAGTCACTGATTGATGTCGGGTGTGGGGACCTGGCTCCCCTGCTCCACTGGGACATCGCAGCATCTGCGTGACAGGAGCTGCATCACATCCACTTTGTCCTCTGCTTAGTGTTGCTCTGTTGTGTTATCGCCCGGCCCATCCCCTGAAGTGCTCTTGCACGCAGATGTCAGTCCCCAGATACGGTTCCTAAGGCTGCTTTACCGAGAGTTAAGTAGGCCTTCTTCAGGTCTCCGGAGGTTTCCTCTTCAATGGCTTCTTCCATGTCCTTGCCAATGAGCTAGAGAGGCAAGCAGAGTCCAGCTGTTATTCCTCGACTGGCTGTTAGCACTCTTGGGACTGATTTCTTATAACAAGTGCTAAGCGCTCCCAGACTGAGTGCTACTGTAAGGAAATCCTCTCCTGCCTCTTGCCTTGTGGGGTCTCTTGCTGTGCGTGCGTGCGTGTGCGTGCGTGCATGTGTGCATGTGTATGCGTGCGTGCGTGCGTGCGTGTGCGTGTGTGCGTGCGTGCGTGCGTGTGCATGCGCATGCGTGCATCACCTGCATCTCCCTGGCCTCCCTTGCTTTGGGACAGCGGATCCAGTCATCTAGCGCAGAGTGGAACTAAGTGGCAGCTGTGAGGCTCAGGGTGAGAACCTGACCGAAAGCTCCTGACTGAGCTGGCTGCGCGGGCCGGGAGCCAGAGGCTGAGCACAGCCCATGACTGCTCCCCTTCTCCGGGGGTGATCGCAGATGGCGCTCTGCACAGCGTTACACATTAGGTTTCTTTCCAAATATTTACAGAAGCTAAAGTTCGAGTAAATTGTGACTGTGTTTAACACAAATACTGCCTGAGCTAAGTAAGCTCAGGGGAGGCAGAAAGAAAGGAAGGTGCTTTGCTAGGTTTGAGCACTTTGTCTCTTTCTAGAAATTATGTCTTGTAAATATGATGCAATTGATTTGACAGATTATTGGGATCCTTGAATGTATACTAGAGGAGTGTGTGTTTTTTATTATGCAACTTCAGGTAAACAAAACATTCTTGTGCTGCAGGGACAATGGTGGGGGGAGGGGGGCCAAGGTCTGGAGGTGGTGAAACTCCTTGTTGTGTGTCCGCCATTGCTTGCCTATCTAGACATCTTTGTTCTGGGAATGGAGACCAGACTCAGGGGAGGGGATTTCAACCCTGCCTTCCTTAGCTGCCCAACTTTCTATGTGCGGTGTGGGATGTGGTATTTCGCAAGGGTGGGAGTCACTTCCTCAGATACAGGGCTCTTGCTTTGCAGGCTGAGATTGCATTGCAAGACTTCATTTTGTTTATATGAGTCTGCATTTGCTAAAAACTTGTTGCATTAAACCACTGACTGTCTCTATTGATAACACAAACAGTACTGGGGCAAGAATAGTGGTTTAAAATTTTTTCATAGAATCAGCCTATAAGACAGATAAAAGCAGACAGACAGAGCTGTTCTGCAGGTACAGCAGCAGGACATGGTCCCCTGATTCTGGCCCTAGGCATTGATGCCATGTTCTGCCCCCAGGAGCGGTGCTTCCTCGCACAACTCCAGGGGCCGCTCTTCACACAGTGCATGGAGAGCACATGGCCTGGCCTATTCTCCTGCTTCACTGCATCCTAGTAACTGAAGAAGCATCTCCATGGACCCGATGGCACTCCGTGTGGAAGCAAAGCCCTGGCTGAGCTGTTGGCCTCCTCCGCACAAGCGTTCCACTTCAGTCCCTGGAACATCTATTTCTTAGGGGACTATTCAGATGGATGAATTTTTCTGATCTCAGAACAAAAACACATTAGGAGGTAGACTGCAAGCTAGGCTCAGGGACTCCGGTTACACAGGCTGCAGTGCCTCTAGGGAAGTTACTGGAGGAGTGGGATTGATGTTATTAGTATGGGTAAAGTCTGGGACGTGCATGCGAAATCTCATTTTTAACAGATTCTGAAGTGATTTTCCTTTCTTTCTCTGTGTGTGTGTGTGTGTGTGTGTGTGTGTGTGTGTGTGTGTGTGTGTTTGAGACAGGGTCTTGCTGTGCAGTTCAGGCTGGCCTTGAGCTCACTTTTGTAGCCCAGGCTGGTCTTGAACTCACACCAATCCTCCTGCCTCAGCCTCCCGAGGGCTGGGATTACAGGCGTGCACCACCACGCCTGGCTTTCCTTTCATTTTAAATCAGTTCTCCCACATTGACAGTGTGCCGAGAGCAGAGCCCTGGGTACTTGACCTCGGGTAACAGGAGTGTAAGAGTCAAAGGCCTGTCTGGTAGAGTTGGGGACTGCGATGACCTTGCACAATGCAGCCGTGTCAGGAGGCCCTGCTGCTCGGGGCAGGACTGCTGAGACCGTTAGAAAGTAAGCCTCGTGCTGGACAACAAAGAACGGGGAAACAACTGAATTTGGTGCCAAAAACTGAAATTCACCTTGATGCCAAGATAGATGATCTACTATCTAACCTAACCTAACCTAACCTAATGTACTATAGTGATCTCACATAAGCATTTTTGTGCTTTTGGACAGAAACCATCCACCGCTTACAGAACCCAGGGCCTTCAGAGCATGATCAGCTCTTTAAAAGTTGGCAATAAAGATTGAGGCTTTTGGAGTGCAGCAGTGCTCACAGCACTGTTAGAGCTGGGTTCCTGTGCAGTCAGCGGATTACCTTAGCATCCACTTGAGTTCTTGCTCTGGTTACTAGTGCTTGACCAATGTCTACCAGGCACTCACTGTGTGCCAGGTCTGTGTTTGCTTCTATTCATCCATCCATCGATCCATCGATCCACCCATCCATCCATCCATCCATCCATCCATTCATTCTTACTAGTCTATGAAGTAGTAGTACTATTAGCCCTGTTAGACAATTGGAAATAGAGGCAAAGAGCCCTTCCTAACTTGCCCCAGGTCAGGCTCCTAGTAGCCTGGGGAGTGCAGTGCAGGAGCTGAGACTTCATCAACAGTTCCTTAAGTGATTCTGATGCTGCTGTCTAGGATTAACTGTAAGCTGCTGCCTCGGCTTCAATGTCCTTGCAGGTATGCAGCTGCTAGCTCACTCAAAGGCCCGTACCCAAACATACACACACTGAGTGTGTGTTTACACAGTGACCACCAATGACAGCCATATTCAGAGACCCCACCTGTGGTCCCTGTCATGTGGGAAACAGAGACCTGGGGAGCCCTCCTGCAGAGGCCACATGGCTCCAGCCCCAGAGAGCAGGGGGATGCAGGGTCAGCTGCCTTTGATCAGGACTCATGGCTTGAAAGCACAGGGCCCTTGGGGCTTGCATGCAGAAACAACAAAATCCTAATGCTCTGTTGTCCTTTCCTCTGCTGACAACTCCCAGAAAGGCGGTTCTGAGTGAGGAGTAGCCAGCTCCGGCAGGGCTAGGAGCGCTGGCCAGGGCATCTTGGAGTGCTCAGCCACTTTCTGCTACTGACTCGATGTGTGGTCCTGATAAGTCATCAAGGGCTGCTCCTGGTCAGACTGACCATGTCCAGCAGTCGTGGGCCACAGGGATTGCTCTGTTACGTTACAGTTAAGCTATTGTAAAAGTGAGAATGACGTAAAGGGCATAGACATGTCCTTGAATGGGTGGAACATTCTACAAAAATAAAATTGAGGAGAAAAAGAAGGAAGGAAGAAAGGTAAGAGAGAGAGAGAGAGAGAGAGAGAGAGGGAGAGATCTGGTACTGATACTCCACTTATGGCTTTTTGCAGATTAAAGTTTCTTTCCAGGGGAGGACTTAGTACTAAGTATGTTGAAATAGCTAATTGGCTTTGCTGGCTGAAAATGATCATGAGATTAAAAACATAATTTATGCATGTCTTTCCAGGAACCAGTCTCTCCGTCTGAGAGCGGTAGGTGCTGCTAGCCCAACCGTTAACTGGAATACTAAAAACAAAAGCAGATCCGTGCATGTTTATCGGGGTCAGATTCTCTGCTGAGGCTTTCTCTCACTCTGACCATAACTCTCTGAGCATCTGCTGACCTGCTCGTAGCCCCTGCTTTGCACAAAGGTGGCATTTTGATGCCACCTGTAACACCTCTGCTTCCCTCTCGTCTGCCAGCCATGCGGGGTTGCCAGCCACTGCACCCCACCTGTGGCTGGCTTTTCTTTGGGGCAGGGCTATTCTGGTGGCACCCTGGGCCTCCGCCCACGAGGAGAACCACTGTGTGAAAGCTCCTCCAGATCCCAGACCTGGACTGCTTTGAAAAGCTGCTTTCCCAGGGAGCCTCCGGGCTCAGGGCACTCTGCTTACCAGCTGATAGGCCAGAAAGGTGGCTCGCAACTGCTTGTAGCTCCTTTTGGCCAGGACTTCGTTGAAGGCGAGCTCATCTGTGCCCCAGCGGCCTTCTCCTGCCTGAGGGCAAAGGACAACAGCGCGACAAGGATTTGGTGAGAAGACAGAGTGGGCAGGCAGCTCTGGCCCGGCCTCGCTCGCGTTGAGTGGAAGGCGGGTGGGGTGAGCAGCTTTCTGTGCTCCTGGCACACAAGTATAGCTCACATATTTATTTACATTATTTCTACTCGTGCTCACTTCAAAACGGCCAAGATGGGGAAGCCCAGACATGAGAATGGGAATAATTTTTTACCTAGGACCTACGCAGAGCGTGTGTTTGTTTCTTAAAGATTACCTTTATCTCTTGGCGTCCTTCCCATTTGCATACAATAAAGCAACATTTGTTGGAAACAACCAACACCAATACATTAAAAAACAAAGATGCTGTGCAGCCTGGTACGTCTGCACACTTACGTCATACAGCTCTTTGGCGTCCTGGCCGGCCAGCTCCTTGTCCACCTCGTCACCCTCATCGCGGTCAGCCTAGAACAGGGACACATTGTTCCTCAGTGGAGTTCTCACTTGACCACGGGAAACAAGGAGAGCCCTGGGTACCGGGGGACCTAGAGGGAAGGCTTCCCAGGAGCTCAGCTCAGCCGCGCCAGGCTCGGGACCTGCTCTCTGCTGCCACCTGTCGGGCATAGAGGAAAAGAGGGTGGCTTCTGTAGAGACAGTGTCCCCGCCCCTCCCTCTTCCTCCCATTCCTCTTCTCCAGCATCTTCCCCTCTATCGCTTCCTCTCCCCCTTCCCCTCACCCCTTCGCGTCTTTTGCGCTTGTGCTGGGAACATGGCCTCCATTTCTAGGCCTCTGCCATTTTTGTAGTCTTCCCGACTCAGCCTCCCAGAGTGCTTATTTTTCCTAACAGAAACCAAGGTCACTGGTGCCTGGCGGGATGGCTCACTGGTCTAAAGCGCCTGCTTGGGAAAGCTTGGGCGGCTTCAGGGACCGCGGTTCGATTCCCGGCACCACATGCTGCGCCGGCCCTGCCCTCGGGGCGGGCTGGGCCAGCCATAAAAATGAGTGAATAGACAAACAAGGGTTCTGAAACAAGAAAAAAATGGATAAATAAAATAAAAA